>JAQGAT010001529.1:0-13491 GCA_034687845.1 Pantelozetes paolii
TCTCTCTCTCTCTCTCTCTCTCTCTCTCTCTCTCTCTCCCATTCTCTGCAAAATTTATGTTAAAATGACAAACAAATGCAATGTTTGTGCAAACGTCGACTGGTGCAAAGTGTACAAGGTAAAGTGAGGTGAAGGATAGGATAGGAGATAATGTATGAAGAAATACTTAATCATTAAAATACAGTCTTCTCTCGACTTCTAAACAATTTTTGTTATATTAACGCAAATACTTAAATACTTTTTCTTTTTTTCATTGTCGGTGAGGCCCTAAAGGTCGAGGAAAAGGGCGTTTCATATGTTTGACTGAGATTAATGGCCAATATATATGACGGCAACAACTCTGCAGATCAACAACAAGAACAACACTAACTCTTGGCTTTAAACGAGAGCTCAAACACTGTTCAGTCCAAAGACGGCACAGCATTCACAGCATTACTCTCTTCTAACCCATGGCTTAAATATATATAATATACTCACTCTTAACCACTATCTAAAAGATATTATAAGTTGGAAAGTGAGCCTCTCTTCCAACGACTCTTCTGTTCTCCCTCTCAATGCCTGTGCTCTCTCTCTCACTTCAAGTTTGTCTTTAGGCTGCCTTAGAGTTGGGTTCAAAACTGCCTTATCTTATGGCAGAGTAGAGCTGGACGTGAGTCGAGTCGTTGTGCGTCATAAATATCCTCTGACACCCCATTTTGGGAGCTGACAGCCCAGTGGTGCAGATATAAAATTGGCTCAACTAAAGCAAAGGCCCACGAACTGCCTGTGCCTAAACTGCCTGTGCCTGAACTGCCACTCCAAACAAAATATAAAAGAAACAAACTTTCCTACCCTTAAAAAGCTCTGTTCCTAAACTTGCATTTGTTATGTGACAGACAGTGCGCTTCATTGAGCTTATGCTCATCTCTTCCCTCCTCCTCCCTGTGCTCTCCATATTTTGGTGGCTAATACTGATCACAACACCAGATATACTCTTATTTTCACTTATTTGAGCGTAAATACGATTACACTCACACTTATGGCTAAACATTCAAACGTTTTGTTCATTTCGTTCACAAATTCATATATTTTTTGATTTCATTCCAACAAAAAATGTAATTATTTTTTGTTTTAACGGATATTTAACTGTCTTTTCATAAACTCTATTAAAAGTTTTGTTTATTTAATTCAGTCTTTATTTTTTGCACAAATATTTATGCATTTTGAACATTACAATGCAAATAGAGTTGTAGGGAAAGGGTCTTACACTCTGGTCTGTCGTCTCATTCATCAGACTATGAAAAAGATAAAAATCTTGTGTTTCTTATTATAATTCAAGGATTGAGTCTTGAATTTGCAAATGAGTTAATGAGTTGAGAAGATTTGCTTCAAATATCTTCAAACATAACACAAATATTATTCAATTGTTTTAATCACATAATAGACTCATTAGAAGTGAATATAGATTTTGGTTAAAATGCAAAACAAATACATTTAGAGTCAGTTTTTGCTCCAATTTTTGTACAAATAAAACATTTTATTTATTTTTAATTCAATAATAAAAATAAGACATTAAATAACATTCAATCAATTGTTTTGGTTTTCAATTTGTTTGCATAAAAAGCAAAAATCAATAAAAATTTATATTAAAATTAGTTTTCATTTCTTATTTTGAAGTTTTTATTATTTATGCAATTCTTGTATTAAATGTATTGAATGAGTGAATGAATAAAGGATTGATTAAAACAAGAAATTATTAATCAATTTTGAATTTTTTAGTTTTATTTCATTGATATAAACATTAATTGAATTAAAGAAAAATAATTTTGGTTTTATTGCAAAGACTTTGTGTTATATAACATAACTTTTGATTATTTATGAAAAAGTGAATAATTTATGAAAAATATTATTAATATTTTCTGTGCTTTTGTTTTATCAAAATCAAGACAAGAATATCCAGTTTTGTGCACAGATTTAACAATTCTTTGCGAGCAATGGTTGTCTATGTTTGCCATATATGCCATACATGTGTGGCATTACATGAGTTGTTGGCAAATCTGGCCCTCGTTATCATCCCGAGGGAGTCCACACCAAAACTGCATATAAATAACTTTATTATAGCGAAAAGCCGTTGCCTTTCAGTTGTCTTGAGATCAGAGCACAGCCACTCCAGTGCTCAGACACTTCACTCCAGCGCTTCATTTTTGTTCTTCTGCTTCATTGCAAAGACTGCATCTCATCTCAAACAGACTTATCTTTTCATTTCTATCTTCACATCTCTTACTTTATTACCAGTGATTGTAGAGCACACTGTATGCCAGCCCTTCAGCTATTATCCCCATTAGGTTGTGGTCAATAATTTTGAGTTTTGTGTGATTTCAGTCATTCAATCAAATCTGGTTTATATTAAATCAATTATATTTCAAAATATAGATAATTATTAGTGAAATAAAAAATAAGAGATTGTTTTGAAATCAATAATTGTTTTACAAAATATGGATATTTTGATTGATTTTTTAGATTTCACTTTAATTGACATACATTTTGACACAATTTTATTAAATGACCTTTTTTGTGGATAAACGTTTTTATATGTATAACCCAAGGAGTGTCTCAATTATTTGTTTCAAATTTCAATCAATTTTATGATTGATTATAAGTTAAGCAAAAATTAAGCGAAATTTGTTTGTTATGCTATGAATGTCTATAAATCAATGATTTTTCAGGTTTTAAACCCTTAAAACCAAAATATAATAATATTTCTGTTTTTGGCTTCTATTCTCTCCCTATCCTCCTATCCTACTATTCCCTGACTCATACATATAAACCATAATTTATATACATTTTTGTCATTGATTTCTGTCTTTCCTATACATTTGCAGAATATTTCAAAAACCTTTTGTCATATATCTGAATGTCATCTATGGTTGTGAGTTCTGCCTGTCGTTAGTCATTAACTGCTATTAAATCATATCTAAAACCGATTCTCTATTTTTAATCGTATCTCTAATATAGACGACATATATGTCAGCACTAAAGCACTCGAAATAAAGTCATCGCTTGAAGTAATGATCAAATGATAAGAAAAGGAGCAAAAAATAATATTCTCACTCAAATCAATCTCAAAATATTTTGATTTGTCTTTAATTTTGGAGCCACCCGGCCATTTTTCAATTATCAAATGTATAAGATTATATAAATTAATTTAGTTTTTACTTGATTTTTTGAATTCAGTTTATATCAAATAAAACTCAAATTTGATTCAATTATTGACAACAAAAATAGCATTCAATTAGAAAACAATTATTTTCACTAAAAAACAATTTTTGCTTTTGTTTTGAATCAAAATAAATAAGAAATGAATAAAAATAACAAAAAACTATAAAAATATTTATTATTTCTCTAAAAAATAATATTAATTTTTTGAATAAATGTCATTTTAATTGAATTTACTGTATATTTAAAAATTCGTTGGACTTATAGGTATGGTATGTATGACTCCGTGTCTATGACTATGACATTGAGAGTCCGTTCACGCGATATAATCTCCACTTCAATGAACATAATTATTATCAGCAGTTTTAGACCTAATCTGGACTCAAGAATGGGGAAGATATTCAGTTTCAGTTGTCATAAGAATATCAAAGTTTGAGTTATTCTCTCTGACTCTCACGACTGGTGTAGAGCCCAACCATCCGGTGTTAGCCTTGAAAAATGACAATAATATTAACCGGAGATAAAATGATAGTATAATTTGAAAGTATTTTTCACTTTAAATGTCGAGTGAATCCCATTGTCTTCACAAACGTTATGTATTATTTGAGACAACTTTTGATAAGTCTATGGTTTACACAGACGTGAATCAAAAAAAGTTAATTATTTATACAATTATTTAGACAATCGCTCTCAAAATAGCCTTGATTAAGCTCTTCCCTGTCATCTCTGTCCTCTCACTGAAATAGTCTTTTTATAAGTTTTTCATCTTTTATATTAAAACCGGATTTTGATATTGAAATTCATTTTTGTTGTGTTTAGTAATTAATTTTACAATTAGTTTAAAATTAGTATAAAATTAATATCTTTATAGTTTATAATAAGAGTGAACTGAAGGATGAAATTATCAAATGAAAGCTAACCTTCAATTTAATAGCACTTTTGATATCAATCTAATCATTAGTATTAAAAAACTTTTCAATTTCTATATAAATCTCCTTAAAATCAAAATTATTATAATTCACTCAAAATTCATATGAATTATGGCTTAAATCAAAAATAATTGATTCAAATATTTATTAACAAATTTTCGATCAATTTTTGAAACATTTTGTAAAATATTAGACAAATCTAAAAATGCTTTTCAAATAAATTATGAAAATGATTATAACATTCATAACCTGAAAGCACAGGCACTGGAATGCCATCTCTTTATTCTTTATTTTTTTTTAAATTCAATGAAAACCTCAAAGAATCAGAATATTTATAAAATCCTTTGAATAGAAATACAATTATTGTGTCTTTGAGTCAGAAATCGTTAAATCGATTGGAGTTTTAATATTTAGAAAGTGTTTGATTCGTGTCATTCATATTCACAATCATTTATAACCCTTAATACAGAATATATATAATTAAAGGCACTCTAAGAGGAGTATTGATGGCTACCTATGCCCACCTGAGAGACAGCTATTGTCACGAAATTATATCCGCATTTTGACAAACCTTTGTGTTGAGACCACAGAAGTGAGGAATGACTGAACGGTAATAACTATTATAACTATTATTACTGTTTATTGTACTATTGGTCGGACATTAGTGGTGATCAAAGGCAATGACAAACCTCTTCTTATCAGTAGTGGTAAAACATATGTAATGAACGAAGGGATGGCATAAATCTTGTGGCACTGGCGACTCGGCGACTACTTTATGTAGTCGGACAGTCAGTTTGGAGGACCCACTGCTGAGCCTTTCTGCTTCCTGACCCTAACCCGACTCGTTTGGGTCGTATAGCAGAAGAGCACTCAGCGGGTCGTCTTTCCAATGCTATATCAAGCATAAAGTAGTCGCCAGTGCTCTCAGTCCTTAAGACTTTGTAATATATCATATCATAAAAAGTAAAACTGAATGACATTGTGGTTCATATCAACTGTTGATTCACTTCTAAACCTTTGTATTAATTGAATCCAAAATCAAATAAAATAATAAATTTTAAGAAATATTTATAACAAAACAGAAAAAGCAATGAATGAGTGAATGAATGACTGAATGAGTGAATGCATGCAAACATTTGATTCATTGTTATCGCACTTAAAATTGCAATCATTTTCATTCAAATATCAGAAATAGTTTTCATTTGTTGAGCAAATTGTTTGTATTTGAACTCCTATTCACTAATCGTTTATAAATGAGCCAAAAATCTAAACCAAATACTTCTGAAACCCCTTTAACTCAAGCGGACTCTGAAGTCAATACTAAGAAGGAAGCGCTAAATGAAGTGCAAAAGCATTACAACCGAGACGTTTGGTTTGTGACAACCAATTCCGCTAAGAATAAGATCGAGTCCCGAACCAAACAGTTGGAGAAAATCAGTGCTGAGATCCTCACGAATCCGGACGTCGCTCACGAAGAGAAAGAGGCGCACAAGTACTTGTGTGAAGTACTCCGCAAAATAGGCTGTGATGTGCACTCGTCTTACATCCATCCCACTGCCTTCAAAGCCGTTTACCAAAGCAGCGATTCTGACGCCTCTAATGCGCCGACTGTTGGCTTGATTTGTGAATACGATGCCGTAAAAGAGTTTGGTCACTCCAGTGGCAACAGCTTATCCACTGAAGCCACAATTGGGGCACTGGTTGGGGTCAGGGAGGCGATGAAAGCTGACAAAAGATTGATTGGAAATATAGTCATTTTCGGGACCCCGGCCTCTGAACAGAGCGGTGGAAAGATCCGGATGATGAAAGAGGGGGCGTTTGATAAGATTGATGTCATTGTGGCCGTCAATCCCTCCAACACTAACTGTTTGTTCCCTAAGTTTTATTGCTCTCAAAAAGTATTAATAATTTTTAAATTGTTTGCAAATTGAACTCAAATTTACATTATTTTAGATAAAAATAAGTTTTGAAGGAATCAGTCGACACATCGATTGCCTCAACACTATTGAGGGCCGGAATCCTATCGATGCGGCGGTTATTTGTTATACCAATGCTATGGCGCTCTCAAACCAATCTCAACCCAATTGTAGAATCCATTGTATACTCAAACGGTGCGGAGATATCGACTATTTGGTGCCTAAAAAATCTGAACTTGTCTTTTGCATCCGAGCGCCAACACTGGAAGATCTGGACTCAATTAATAAACGAATCGTAGACTGCGGTGAGTCGGCAGCCCTAGCCACTAAAACTAAGGTTGAATTTTACTTTCCCGACGACGATATGTATACAAATCTCAATCACAATAAAGTTTTGGCAAATGTTTTCAAAGAAGAGGCGATAAAATTGGGATTGAATTACATCTCAGAACCAATTAATGACAAAATAATATACAGATCAACAGATTTGGGTAACGTTTCACATAAGGTTCCGCTAATCAATCCCTGTTTCTCTATCGGCACTACCGATGCTATCGGCCCTCCGGTTCACACCCACGAGTTTGCCAGTGCTGTCTCTAAATCTGAAGCTCAAAACAATACAATTAAAGCATCGATTGCTTTGTCTTTCACTATAATTAAGTATTTATTGAATTCAACGCTTCGACAGGAAATCAAAAAACAATTTCAAAACGACTCTGATGAACTGCTCAAACGCATTGATAAAAACAAATAGTTTTCGCAATTATATAAATATTTTTACAAAAATTAAAAGTTTATTTCAAATAATTATTAAATCGTTTTTTTTGTTACAATTAATGGCTTTTCAAATATGAGTACAGATATTATGAATACAAAGAAGTTTTGAAAAAATAGTCAAACAATTAATTGAATCAATAATTAATGTAAATTAGTATTCAATGTCTATGTGTGCCATCGCAGGGGTATTTTTATACAGTATATAGTAAAGGGTCTGTTTTCATGTTGTTTAAAAACAATTCTTAAGTGGACCTAGATTCAAATTTTCATACCTTTTGGAAAGAATTGATGAAAACATATTGAAATCATCAATAAATACAAATTAAACTCACTTTAAGTCTATTCAGTTTTCACTGCTATTAAACAATGGTTTCCAAGAAGTGTTCAAATATTATATGTTTGAAACTCCTCGGGTGTTCACTTGGCTTTTGAATCTACCCGGGCTTAAGAACAATACTTGGTCTCACATCAAATAAACGTTGTTTTCATTTATAAATAATGAAAATATGAATTAAAATTAGATTTGACTTAAAATTAGTTAATATATTGTCTTTTGATTTCACTTTAATTGACAACAAAATGCATTTCAATAAACAAAAAACAATTAAAATTTGCATTCATTGAGGAATTGATGACAAAATATCCGAACTATTGTTAATTTGAAGAAATATTTCAATAAATTTAAAACAAAAAAAATGTTTTTTTTAGAAAAATAAAAAATTTTAAATAAATTTCGGAAAAATGATTGAATTTTTAAAGAAATTCGTTGAAAAACAAAACAAAACGAAAAATAATTGCAAAAATTGAATGCATTTTAAGGTAAGGTTTTGCGGGTTTTGTCGAAATGTCTGAGAGGTGTGGGTCGGGAGAGGGGGTGTAATTGATTCAAGTGATTGTTTAAACTTGTTTTCCATTTGAATTGTTTGTGACAGAGAGGACAGACATATCGGTCCTCAGACTTGTTGTGAACACTCCTTATGTGATCGATTATGTTTTGTTTGCTTCTGAAACAGTGTTCACAATATGAGCACCGATAGACCGGCGGTCCGTCCGCTTCAATGGCCTCATACTGATAGTGAAGTTCTTCGGATGAGTTAACGTCTGAATGAATTTTTTCCTTCACTTTAGTTGTCGTCATATTTGGATCCTTTGGACGCCATTTGATGGGCGAACTCGAGGGCAAAGGAGATACTAATGATAGTTACGAATGATTACAAACCCATACCTAAAGAGTTATCCAATTGTTTGAACACTAATTGAAAATATTATTTATCTTTAAATAATAAATAGATTTTTGTGTGAATTGGTTGCGAATGAATGAATTGACGGCAAACTAACACAACATCTAATTCTCTAATCAATAAATGTAAACATATTTTCAATTAGCGATCAATTGATTGCAAATTCAGTGACACTTACTCTGAGTCTTAACTGGAGTTTTGTTGCGCACCGGACAGACCTGTTGTGAACTCTCGTCCTCCGATTTAATGGCAATTTTATCACCGATTGGTTGAGTAATTATTTCACTTTCTTTGTCTCTTAGTTTTCCGTCTGAAGGAGAATGTGTTTGTTTTCTGCTCCGAGTGTTTGGTGTGAGCGCCGGGTTCTGTCCATCTGCTGAAGTAGAGGCCACTCCGCTCTCCATCTGTTCTTCTTTAGGTGTTATCACTCCCTTCTGATCGTCAACTGAATGAACACGACTTCGGCCACGAGTTAGTCTCGGAGATGGAGGTCTGACAACAGTAGTGGCCATCGGATCGTCGGTTTCGATATTCAATTCCTTTTGGTTTTCTGTTTTCTCAATCGTTTGCTTCAAGTCTTGGATACCCTTTGGAAGTGTATATTCACTATATTTAAGAGGAGGTCTTCGGGCTCTGGAATGTCTCCAATGCTCCTTAAGAATGTGTTTCTTTATTTGTTGACTACCGGTGCTCTCTGTTATCACTTGTGGTTTATCTGATTCTTCAACTGATTGTTGTGAATGGCTTTCACTTTCAGACAATTGTTGAGATTCTTCAATGTCTTTATGGTTGGCCTTAAGAGCTATTTGTTGAGTCCATGACCTGAGCTTAGATTTCGCCAACTTTTCTGTCGGTGCCTTCGGTTCACTGCTATCGAGATCTTCACTTTCATCACAATTGTCTTCTCTATTGTTTTCTTGCTTTTTAGACTGAGTTTCAGAATCGGATCCAATGATGTCATTGTCTAGTCTTGGGATTACCTTTTTCCTCTTTCGACCCCTTCGTGAGGTGCCAACTGTGCCGCCAGCACTGTCGGTGGGACTGGAGGTTCTGCTCTTGTCTTGCGCTTCATTGATATGCTGTGCGTTTGGATCCAATTGACACAAAGAACTTACGCCTAATATCTCTGCACTTTTGATAAGTGACGGCAACTGTGTCTGAGGAATGGTAACCTCTCCCCTATACATGAACTCCAACATAGCTGTCAGGTCTGGCATTTGGATCCCATTGACAAAGATTACGGGGTATTGTGTTTGACAGTTGATTGAAGACAGGATTTCTTTAAAATAGGAGGAACTGGCGGCCAGTATTACCCGATGGGCTTTAACTACTTGTCCGCCACAACAGATTGAAATATCGCACAGACTTTCGTCCAAAAACATTGTCTCAAAAGCCTCAGCCATTTTGAGGCTATGGTTAACCCGAAGAAGTTGAAGATTATTGTCATTTCTGTTGGGATTAGTGTTTTCAGCCATTATTTCCTATCAAATGAAACAATCATTGATTGAATTGAATGTAAATTAGTATTAATTGACAACAAATGAGATGAAAGTCAATGACAACCAAAGGAGTCGTTAAACAACTGATAATAAACTTATTTATTCAACACTTTTCACAAAATTGTGATAAAAATGTGAACTGAAGTCAAAATTTGATTAAAATTTATATCAAATTCATTAAACAATTCATTATTTCCTTTCAATTATCAAAACTTTATAATAATTATTGGTTTTTATGAAATCTTTTTGAAATTTAATTATATTTTAGTTTTAATTTTTTTAATTAAAATTTTCAATGTTTTTAAGGATTTATTAAAATTTATATAAAAATTGATTTAAATTTAAATCAAAATAAAAATCATTTAAAGATTTTATTGAAACAAATGCTAAGATTTTTTGCAATATTTTATCGCATTTTAATGAAAAGAGATTTTAAATGAAATTAATGAATAAAATGTCAATTATTTCGTTAAAAGTAATCAAAAAATTGATTAATAATTGGATTTAAATATAAATTTAATATTAGTTTAGTTTTAATGACATTTAAACCCCATTTGAAATCAATTGAATGTAAATTCAGTGAAAATATTGTTTATTTTGATATAAATATCAATACATTTGAAATACCTTTCAATAAATTCAATAAGTTTTGAGTGAAAAGTGATTTAAATTAACACTAATTTGGTTTAAATCCAATCGATATATGATTTCACTGTTTGACAAATAATAATAATGTGCTTACAGTTCAGCCATTGTCTGCAGTGTCTGACACTGTGTTTCACTACCAGTGCTGTGTATATGGCTATAAAAGTTGGCTTTCCTTCAGACCCTACCATAAGAACCCTAAGAATTGGTTCATTCCTCTGACGATAATGTCTTCATGGCTTCACTTCTTGCCATTAGTTTTGAGATTTTTTATTGTTTTAAGAAAAATATATTTTTTTTATATTTTGTTTATTTGTTTCACATTTTAATCAATATTTTTGTATATATTTTTTGTTTATTATTTATTTCGATGATAACCTAAAATATACTCTGTATTTGTACATGCACAAAATACATTTGCACATACAGTGCCTTATATAACAAAGTGGTTCACATGAAGTAACCCAAACCTGAATATCAATTAACCCTTTATGTGATGTTGTATTGCTTTGTGTAATGAAATGAAATTAAATGTTTGAAAAACTGGTTATCATTTGGTTTTATGTTTAGTTAAAAACACTTCAATTTAATTGAATTAAAAATATAAACAAATTTTCAATCATTTGATTCTTTTCATCAAAAATAGCTTTTTATCTCAAATTCTTTGAATTTTGATTAAAATTTGAATTAATATATGAATTGAAGTCCTGTTTTGAGTTATGAGACTATGAAATGAGATAAACTTAAATAATAAAGTCTTTATTTAAGATTTTATTTTTGTCTATTTTTGACTTATCTCTGTCATTCACACTCACGAGGAGTTTCGCAATATTTAGATCAAAATCTTAATCACATTTTACCACTTATTAAGAGTTAATCAATACTTAATTGATTTGAATTCATATGACTTTTATATCTATTTCTTAAGAAATTCATTAAGTTTTTCATGAATTGAACTTCAATTTAATGATTGAATTATAAAAAAGAAACCCCTTTTCATACAAATTATTTTTTATTTGCTATTGTTTTGAGTGAAACTAATAATTGATAATTAAATTCAATAAAGATTTAATGGATTTTCACTTAAAGTTTCAACACTTTTACTGAATTACGAAAAATTGAAATAAATGTAAGAATAGATCATTAAATCTATTATTAATTCAATGAAAACAATAGCTTTTTGTGTAAAATATTTTAATTTTAGTTTATCTTCAATACAATCACTAAATATTTAATTTTTTAATTCAAAGTCAATATCAGTTGAGACTTAATTAAAAGATATGAAACCTCCGGATCGGAAGTAATTGACAATATGTTTGGGTTTCACACAAATTGTGAAATTCATGTAAATCTAATCACATTGTAATTGTCACTGAATATGATAATCACTATAGGAATGAATGAAATTGCAAATGACTTAAATACTGATAACTAATTCACACAAATATGGATTCAACAATACCTGGATCTCATGTGCGGCCAAAACATTTATTCAAATGCCTTTGCGATCAACTCTTAACTAAACTTTTAGTTTTGACAAATAATAACTATATTTTAATTAAATGTTTAAAATATTAATACTTTTTGTAAACTTGAACTGAATTTCAATTCATTATTGTTTTCACAAATATTTAGATAAAGTCTTCAAACAGTAAGTCATTAATTAAAATCTCAAAATATATATGATTTTCAACTTTTGTTTATTTTCTTTAATCTAAAGATAAGACTATTTTTGCTCCAAATCTTTGATTGATTAAAGAATTTGAGGAATGGGTTACGAAATCACACGATTTGAGAGTTCAGTTGATGACGAACTCATTTGCTCCATATGTGAAGGGGTTCTTCAGAACCCGATTCAAGTGATCACATGTGAACATGTCTTCTGCACAGACTGTTTGGAGGACTGGTTGTCTGAGGGCAAGAAGACATGTCCTCTCGATAGAGAAGAGATCAATAGGGAAGACATGAAATCTCCGAGAATTGTAACCAATTTATTGGCAAAACTCAACATTAGATGTGATTTTGCTAACTATGGCTGTCATTCAGTCGTCAAACTTGAGAACCTGTCCAACCATTTGGCTCAATGTCCTTTCAATCCAACAAAACCCTTAAGATGTGAGAAAGGGTGTGGTTTGGTGTTGGCCAACAGATGTGAATTTGATGAACACAACTGTTTGGAAAAGTTACATAATTTGGTCCGGGGTCAGAGTGAACAACTAATGGCACAACAATTACAAATCAATGAATTGAAGGATGAATTAAAGTGTTTTAAGACAACTAATGACAAAATTGAGGGTCAATTCATACAAATGAAACAATTGATTGAAAATTTTGAATTCAAATTCAAATTAGAAGAAAACAAATCAACAAAACTCATGCAATGTTTGACTAAATGCTCGCAAGAAATACAAAAATGTGAAAATAATTTCAAACACTTTTCAGAGACTAAAGAAATGGATAGACTTTGCATTCAATTCAAAGACAGTTCAATTGAAGTGAATCCCTATCAGAGGATCGCAGAAATCAAACGAAATATTATGAAAACATTTGACATAAAGACCGGAAAACTAAAACTTTTTAACGGTTCCAATGAATTAGAAGAAAGCAAATCGTTGTTTGACTACGGAATCGGTCAGAAAACTGATCCACGTCTTTCTATCATACAGTGCGATGAAGTACAGGTATTTGTGAAGATAAGAGTTATGAACTCAAAAGATAATGTCAAACATCCGTATCTGAGCTCAGATTTTCTTCCAAAAACTGTTGCCTTGAGAATCGATAGGAACGGAACGATAGGTCAACTGAAGGCAGAGATCAAACTCATCCATAGCATACAAAGTGAGGAAGTTTTGCTTACTTATGGCACTATAACACTGGAGGATGAGTTTGATCTCACTTATTATAACATAACTGATGGCTCTTTTATCAATTATTACGCGCACTTGTAGTCTAATTAATTGAAACCAATTGTTGTCGACTACCATTCCCTTGCAGATAACGTAAGAATATCAGACATGAATAGAATGCTTACAATTTACAAATACTTATCCTGTTCAGTTGTTTGACAACTCATCTAATTATAAGTCAATAATAAATGAAATCTAAAGTAAATTTATTTATCATTAAAAACAATGTCAAACAAATGTATCACAAAATTATATCGTTTCCATAAATAATAATTATTTTCAGATATAATGTAAAGTCAATGAAATTAAATAAAAAATTATCAAATATTATAAACAAATTATATATTTATTTGATTTATAGACAGTTATATTAATATAACATT
>JAQGAT010001530.1:0-13490 GCA_034687845.1 Pantelozetes paolii
TCTCTCTCTCTCTCTCTCTCTCTCTCTCTCTCTCTCTCTCTCTCTCATGAAATTAAAACTTTAAAAGAATATATGATTTTTGAAAACATTATAAAACATTGAAAATATTTAATTGAAATTGAATTTATCTTTGAGTTCATAATAATAAAACTCATTTGACATTGAATTAATTTCTAATTAATTTGAATGTTGAGATTTGACTATTCATTAAATGCCTGAAAGTCTAATGTAAACCAAATCTCATTGAATTTATTGATTTGTTTGAAGACAAAAATGTTTAAAATATTTTACATTAAAAATGAAAAATCAATTAATTTTTGTAAATTATATTTACTGTTATGTAATATATTCACAGTAATTGTCAATAATTTATTAACACAATGCAAACATCAATAACATAATTACACTTTAATTGGGTTTTTATATGAAAGTAGTTAATATTAATAACCCATTGATTGTGACGTAAATATAAGGAAAATGTATTTTTTTAAACAATTTTCAAATGAAATTTCAATAATATTTTTCATAACTAATAATGAAAAATAAAATTGTTTTTCATTTTCATTATTAGTTTCAGTGAAATAGCATTAATTATATTCAAGTAATTCAGAGTTTCTTCAATTAATTGCAAAATTATCTGATTCTTATCAAAAAGTCATATTATTTTTGAGGAGAGAATACCTGTATACCTGATATTTAAGTGGAAACAACGCATAATCACTAGTTTCAGGCACTTTTAATACTAAACTATATTTACCTGTAAATGAACAGTGAATGCAATAAAACTAAAATAAAGTCTTATTAATTGAAAGGCGTTTATTTTTTTGGAAATTTCCAAGATAATATTATGAAAACATACAGAATGCACCTGACTAAAAATATTCCATGTGAAAATAATTATGTTTTTAAATCAATTAAATTTATATTATTTAAAATAATATCATTTTTATTATATTCAAATGTGAAACCAATTTAAATAATCATTAATTTGTACTTCATTTACACGTTTTATTATTATTACAGGATTTATATTGATAATTATAATTGCACAAGGTTCAATTAACTATAAAAATCAGTCGTTTTAAGTGTCTAATTATTTTTGACAATAAATAATTCGTGAATTAATTTGTTTTTATGTTTTTTTTGACAAATGTTTGCAGTAATTGCTTAAATATATTGAATTTAAAACATGTATTATTTAACACAGGAGTTATTAAAAAGCCATTGATTAGTATTATTGTATTTAATAATCAGTATTTACTGTCAAATAAAGGGGACTTTTATTTGTCAAAAGTTTCTCAACTCTTCAAACAATTTAAAAGCAATTTATATTCAATTTATTACTGTTTTCATCATTTCTTAGAATATTTTTAATTTATAAATAATTTTGGAGAAAAAATACAATTCTTTAATAATTATTTTAATTTCAAAATACTTTTGAGATTTTATTTTAATTGTTATATTGTTTTCCATTATTAGTGAAGATTGTCATTGATAATATAATTTAGCCCCTGGGTCTGAAATATTTGTTGGAGGAACTCAAGGCAAAGTGTTTTCTTAATCGTCGATAAAAATCTAATGCATTTTAAGGGACCTTTTGTTTAATAATTTTGAATCAAATTCAGTACAAAATTAATGATTACTTCAACAAAATTATTGCCAAAATTAAAACAAATTAATGAATTGTGAGATCACTTTAATTATTGTTCAAAATTATAAACCAATTTGTTGTTTGTATTAAACACTTTAATTAGTCTTATCTAAACTGCTTTTTCGGGATTTCAATGGCCTTTGGATTAATATATAAGATCTAATCAAGGTTATTTAACCTAGGCATATATTGTGATCAAAAGACAATAATTAAAATTATATCTTCACAAAAAAAATATTGTTTATAACTCTCTGTATCTGATATAAAATTAATCAATTTTTAGATCTGTTTTAATGACAAAATTCAAGTCAAGCCTTGAATTCAAATGTTTTGAGATTTTTTGAAGAAATGTTAGTTTTTTTCACAAATTTCAAAATGTTTTGAAAAAGATTTTCCCAAATATTTGATTCCTTCATAGAATTGAAACTCTTTCACAATTTCTTTGCTTTTTATTTCCTCTGATTTATAAATCCTATTTAAAAATTCATTTATTCCAAACAATGTTTAGTAGTGATCAAGATTACTTTTAATTATTGTGTATTTTATTTTATCTTGATGATGCAAGACATTTAAATATATTTAGTAAAATCATTTAATTAATTAACAAGAAATAATTCAATTGTTAAATATTTTCAGAAATATTCAAATAAACTATTTTTCAACTCTTATAACTTATTTTTGAAGGAATAACAGAAAAACGACCTTGATAAATATTTTTAAATGTGTCTCACTGAATAATTTAATTAAATATATTATTTGATTATATATTATGATCAAGATAATGTAATTAGCAAAGGTAACCTCCAGTGTTAATTAAAAAATTCTCTATCACCCCTGGTCATTACTGATTACGAAAATTGTTTGAAATTTCATTGGAAATGATAAATGATTTTTTAATTTATTCAAAGGATTTTTTGGTTTATTTAACTTCACTGGATATTCAATTAATTTATTCATTTATGAAATCTGATTGTTGTTTTCATTGCAATATTTTGAAAGCAATTTACTTGAAAAATCGTGATTTAATTATTAGGATATTAACGATGAGTTGAAAACCATTTGCAATTCAAACCCTTAATTGTCTTAATCTCTGAATAATTACTTTTATTATAAGGCTTTCAATCGTTTGATTAAATCAATTCAAATTTTAATCAATTAATAAAAACTATTATATGTGTCATAATATTCAAGTTCATCCTTGTGGTGTATGTAATGATGGCCAGGTAGGTATTCAGGAATCATGTTTATGTCAATTACTATTTATAAAAACAAAGTAAAGAAAAATATTTGAAATTTTGTTTATATATTGAAAACTCTAAACAAAATTCTCGTTCAATCGATTACTAAATAGTTTGTAATTTCAAACATTTTCAGTGATTTTAATTTTTATTGATGGACCCTTCACATTCTTAAAATATTACGATAAAAATCAAATAATTTGTTTTAAATCAAAATTTATTATAACATTGAATACTATTAAATAACAAGATTTGTGTCAAAACTGACAAATATATTACAAATGACAGTGTTTTTGTATTTTGTGATATTATATGACTTATTGCTGAAAAACTAGTTTTAAATTATCATAAATACATTTGTTTTTGAAGATCAAGTGCTGGAAAACACATTTTTTTGTCTGTTTTTAAGGTAATCATTAATCGCTGTAAACATTACATTCAATTTATACTTCAGTAGTGTATTGTAGTATAAAATTTGTAAATCTATCCATTGATTTGAGACCAGTCTTGTGATCGGTAGAGAAATAGTCATTAAATACTGACCTAAAAATGGTTAAATCATTGATAGCTTTAAGGGGCAAAGGGGCTCACAATTTGTCAATTACTCTCATGGTATCAAACAATTTAGTCTCAAATTAAAACTAATGTTAAAATCTTTTGACTCAAAACTGCTTTTTTATTCATAAATAACAAAAGTGTTTTCACTTTTATTTATTTAATGAAAAAAGAGTTTTCACTCTTTGACTGAAAGGTCTATTAAATCCTTAATCCAGACATAAGTTTACAGAAGTTTTTATTAATATATTTTTTTCATTAATGGTATTTCGTATTCAAATGTTTTCTCTCATAACTTTGAAAAAGCCATTAATTTTTTAATATATTGTTTTGAAAATGTTAATCAATTTTTAATATTTAATATTAATATTGAAATCAATATTTATAACAAATTTATAATTATTTTATAATAAATAACAGAAAAGCATAGAAAAGAGAAATATAATGGTATGTTAGAGAAACAAGGTTCTTTAGATTGTGCCACAGGGCTATTTTATTGCTCAATAGAAGGTCTAAAAATATTTTGTTTTGATAAATTAAATGCACAATAACCCATCTGTCTTATCAGGGTAGTTATTAAACTTTAGAAAATCTTCCTTGATTGTGAAGTAATCATTATGTTTTGAGATAAATCTGAATATCAACACCTTTTCCTTTAGAAAGGTATTGAACAGGTATATTTTAATGTTATTATAGAAAATTGATTTTTTATTTAACAAGTGTTTACTAAAGCATAAAATGTTTATTAATTTGTTTAAAACATTAACTTTTAATGCAATAAAATATTTTTGAGAAATACCTTTCAAACGCTTTTAAAATTAATTAATTAAATCCTCAATTGTTTATCAAATATAAGATTTGCTTTCTCCAATTATGGGTCAAATCTATAATAATTAGTAATTTTTTCATTAAAAAAGTTAATTTCATAATTAAAATGCTTATTATATTTCACAACAAAAAAACAATAAATTTTTATAAACACTTTAATTGCAAACAAAATATGAGAAAAAAATATTTCAATTATTTATAATATAGTTATGAATTTTAGATTAGATTTTTGTTGTAATCCTAAAGACTATAAGGACTTGTCATTACTTGTTTAGTAAAATGTCTTATTTAATACATATTATCTAAAGGACATTGATAACCAAATATGATACCTCCTCTGAATATGAATCAAATGTTTAATTAAATTTACGAAATAATAAAAGTTTACATTATTTAAGACATAAAACAGTTTAATGGCTAAACATTGTAAGACCTGGCCATTGATTAACATTATAGGCCATAGATCGCGAACTTTAGATAAAGAAATGATAAATACTTTCATTAATTTAAGAAATATTTTATAACTTTTTTCCCAAACATTTCTGCAATGAATTTAATTTCACATTAATTCGTGATTTTATTATTAAAAAAATCAATTAATATCAGCCAATGATTAACACAAGTCTCGATGTTTTAATTCAATCCATTGAATACTTTGAAAATAATATTACATATAATATGTGATTTGAATTTGTAATCCATTTATAAGATACTCTGTATATTAAAAACAATTTGAAACAGTAGTAATCTAATTTAATCCGGGTAATGTTTAAATTTTTAATTGATCCTCATAAATATAAATTCAGTCCTGACAATAATATTTAGAAATTATAAATATATTAATGTATTAATATATGATTATAATTCTGGTAATGATTACCAGGCTATTGGTAATACTGTAGTTATTTAATATTGAATGTGATTTGAATTAATTGTAAATATTTCACAAAATATTTACAAATATTTACAATTAATTAGAAATTTTATCATGTTTGTTGGGAAACTCATAGTGGGTCCAGCACATATTACATCTAGCTCGACAAAATAAGCTCGGTAGAAGGTCACTTTAGTGTTAAATTATTGATTGATTGTACCTTTTAGGGCAAGAATCGTCTTTTTGACAAATATTGTGGTTTAAAATCAATGAGAAACTGGGAATATACCTCATATAACCTGTACCCCACCCATGGGTTTTTTGGAAATTCCGCTCCATTTACCGCCATTCACACCCCCCTCCCCCCAAATAAAAAAGTTGATATCTTATTTCTGGTGTTTTGTCTCATATATTAATATCTATAAGAAACAATGAAGATATTAAGTCAAACGCTAAATCAGATTATATTTTATATTATCTATAAATTGTTTTTATTATAAATTTAAAAATCAATTGACATTGAATTTAAAATTTTTAATTACACTTTACATTTATTACTAAAAATAAATTAAAAACAAATATTTTGCGCAACAATTTGCGAGAGAAAGAGAGGAAAGGGGAGAGAGAGGGGGAGAGAGAGAGGGAGAGAGAGAGAGAGAGAGAGAGAGAGAGAGAGAGAGAGAGAGAGAGAGAGAGAGCTAATCATTATTTTTAAATACAAATGTTGAGCAATAATATCAGTAATTATTATTATCATTATTAAAAAGTTGTAAAACAAAACGTCAATGAAATGAATAACAAAATAATAATAAGAAACGGTTTTTATTTCATATGTTTTCGTTAATTCATTGAATACTAGGAAAATACTCGCAATTATTGTGACATTCAATTGATTTGTAATTCATATTCTGATGGTTTATTCGCTAATATCTAACTGTCCACTCAAAGGGGCCCAATAGACTTGAAAACAAATAAAGCCTTTACTGAATACGATAATTGATTTTTAATGTGAATATAATTTTTTTTAAATATGTACACATTTTTTTAATTTCAATACAAAAGGTTTAATGATTTTCAGGACAAAACAAAAAAATGGGAATAATTTGCTTAAATCTTAACTAAACATTAGTTATGAAAATATTATTACACAAACATTTCTAAAAGAAATTTCATCTCAAAAGTTCAAAAAAATATTTTTATTACTTATACTTAACGTTAGATTCGCTTACTTTCACTCAATTTCTGTAGTGTTTTATAGACTACTATGTGTTAAAAGGCTTTAAGGGATAAGTTATAAGAAAATAAACAATTATTGAAATAATTTTTACCTTAAGTTCTTCCCTCAATCAACCCTAACCTTAATCCTGACCACAACCAAAAGTGCGAGTATATATAAGATAACAATTTCCAGCTTCAGATGCCTTTTCGTGATATTTTATTTCTTACTTTACTCCCTATTAAACGTATTTTTTATTATTACTGACGACAAGACAGGAATAATAATTAGAAAAAGAGTGAAAACCTTTCACTCTTTCACTTATAGTCTGGGAATCCCTTGAATAATATTTTTCTTATGAAAGCCTCTAACGTTTAATAAATTGATTGGATTTTCAAATAACAAATCAGATTTTGTCAACAAATTATTTAAACATCACTTTTGAAAGAAAGTTTTTTTAATAGTTTTAAAGGAGTTGTATATAAATAGAGATCTTGTTTTACATTCGTGTGTTTTTCTGCTTTTACTCTGATGTTAGGGTTGAGACAGAAATATAATTATTAATTCAATTCTTTGTCCGATTTTTGTGAAAAAGTTTTATTAAGTTTTAAGTATTGTTTGAATTGTTTTTTGATTTTTAAGATTTATTGAAAATTAAAAGTGCCTTCAAATACAATGGCATCTCATGTTAATCTTTCGCGTACTATGGATGAGGACATTGTCATCAGTGGAATCGGTGGTCGTTATCCAGAATCCAATTCTACCGATGAGTTCGCAAAGAATTTGTATAATAAAGTGGATATGATTACAGCAGACGACAGACGATGGCCAACAGGTTTGTCTAAACAATGTTTCTTTGTAATATATCTTGATTAAAATTTAGAATTTGCTTTGCTTATTTATATTTAAAAATAAAATAATTGAACTAAATAATTTTTTATAATATTTGAATGCCAATGAATATCCGGGACAGATGAGACATAGTTTTAGGGCTGTAGGGGTTAGGAAATTATAATGCATTGAAACCTATGTGCAATCTCTTAGCCATTCCAGTCCTAAAACTTTGTTTAATTTTCAACGATTTCATCGTTTATTGAAATTATTTTAATTGAAATCACTTTTCAATAGATTTTATAAATTTCTAAACTATTCTAACATTTTATTAAATATTTTTATATTACTTAAGACCTCTTTGGAATGAACCCGCGTATGGGAAAGCTAAAAAACATAGAGCATTTTGATGGCCTCTTCTTTGGTATCATTAATACCATGTCTGATGTGATGGATCCGCACTCAAGGATTTTATTGGAGACCACTTATGAGGCGATAGTAGACGCGGGTATGAATACAAAACTTTATTATAGCTTATGATTAGACTTTTAATGACTCTAATCTCTCATAGGAATCAATCCCCAAACCCTTCGCGGCTCAGACACAGGTGTATATATAGGTTACTCGACCTTTGGTATGCCGGACGGAGTGCCCGAAGAAGTACAGCCCGACTCCCAAAACACAATGACTGAAACCCTGCTATGGCTGCCCGGATCACAAAAATGTCTTTACTCTAATAGAGTGTCCTTTGTGTTTGACTTTAAGGGTCCGTCACTAATCATAGACACCGCCTGTTCCTCAAGTCTGGTTGCGCTCAACACAGCTATGAATGACTTGAGATTAGGTATGTTTTTACATTAAATTTGTTGTTTTTGTTTTAAACACCTTTTAATATGTAAGGCAAGTGTCGTCAGGCAATAGTTGGCGGAACACAGGTATGTCTTCAGGCGTTCTCTAATCAGATCTTTCAAACGACTCGTTTGAATGCTTTGGACGGCATTCCCAAAGTATGGGACGAAACCGCTGACGGCTTTGTCAGAGGAGAGACCGTTTGTACACTTCTTTTGCAGCGAAAATCAGATGCAAAGCGTATTTACGCAACGGTTTTGAACTCTGGTGTTAATATTGATGGCAACAAAAGGATGGGTATGTTCTACCCGTCCGCTGAAGCACAAGAAGAATTGATGATTCAAGTGTACAAAGAGGCACAGATTGATCCCTCAAAAGTTAACTACTTTGAAGCTCACGCCACGGGAACTAAGGTTTGGATAATTTGCTATTTTTTATTATCAATAATTACTAAACCTATTGTATGACAGGTCGGGGATCCGCAAGAGGCCCGGGCTATACATAATGCTTATTGCAAACTTGCAAAAAGAGAGGGAACACTACCCGTGGGACTCCTGAAGAGTAACATCGGTCACGCAGAGGGAGCTTCCGGACTGTCGTCTGTGACTAAAGTGTTGATCGCTTATGAAAATGAATGCATTCCTCCGAGTCTTCACTTAAACAATATTAAAGCCAATATCAAAGAGTATTGTCCACCACTTGTGCCCATCACTGAAAACTTCAAATATGAACCGGGTATGAATTGATGGCATATAAATGTCAATCTAATTAACAAATCCATTGAAGGCATCGCTGGTGTGAATAACTTTGGTGTCGGAGGTGTGAACGCACACGCATTGCTTGAACCCAATTACAAGTTGGCCGATGAGGACAACCTGAAGATTGCGGACACAATACCCCGAATAATCAACGTCTGCGGCAGAACTGAGGAGGCATTGAATGAATATTTCAAGTTCATTGAAGAGAACCCTGATAAGATTACCAGAGATTTTTTGGCACTGCTTTCCGAGACTATGAGAGTTCAGCCATCACTCAACTCAAGTGGAATGCCTTATAGGGGTTGGGATTTCATTCAATTGTTGTTTAATAATAAGGTTTTAATTATTTTGATGTCATTTTAGGTTCACTTATATTAAAACAATTGAGTGATAAGACCTATGAATATAAAAGACAGACCGGAATGTATACATTGAAAACACAACGACCCGTTTGGTTCCTATTTCCTGGACTGGGAGGTCAATGGGTAGGAATGGCTAAGGGTTTGATGCCAATCAAGGTATTCGCCGATAAGATAGAGGAATGCCATGAAGTGCTAAAACCATTTGGAGTGGACTTAAAGCACTTGTTATTATCAGACGACCCGAACTCCATGTCCTCAATGACTAACAAATTCTGTGCCACAACTGCTATAGAGATAGCATTGTTTGAATTGATCAAAGACTTAGAGATAACTCCGGACGGAATTATGGGCCACTCCTTCGGCGAAATAGCGGCCGCTTATGCCGACGGATGTCTTACCTTAAAGGAAGCGCTTTTGGTTACCTATTATAGAGGAGTTGTCACTGAAAGCGATAAGAAGATACCCAAAGGTCTGATGGCTGTCGTAGGCCTGTCCTACGCTGAGACCAAAAAGTTGTGTCCAAAGGGAACGAGTGTTGTCTGCAATAACGGCAAAGACACTGTCGTTGTCTCAGGTATTCATAGATTTGTTTATTCAATCATTTCTTCATTGAATTAATTGTCTATTTATTCAAAGGTTTATTCAATGAAACCAAAAAAATGGTCGAAGAGTTGACCAAAAAAGGAGTTTTCGTTAGAGAACTGCAAAGCCATGACATACCATACCATTCAGAGTATTTGATGACTTCCGCCCAAAAGTTGACTGAAGAGCTGAGAAAGGCTGTACCAAATCCTAGGCCCAGATCCAGGAGATGGGTATCCACTGCAGTGATTGAATCGGATCCTGAAGATGCTCTCAAACTGGCGTCGGCCGAGTATTTTGTGCATAACCTCATAAGTCCCGTCTATTTCTACAATAAAATGAAATACATGCCAATGGATGCCATAGTTGTGGAGATAGGACCGCACGGGTTGTTCTCTAAGCTTATATCACAAACACTCGACTCATCGACATATCTGTCATTAATTAAAAAGGATTCAAACGATACTAATTTGGATATGTTTTTGGGTTCGGTAGCAAAACTGTATGAACTGGGTCTAAATCCAGACATTGAGAACCTGTACCCTAAAGTGCAGTGGCCAGTGGCCAGAGGGACACAATCTATTAGTTCCCTAATGTTTTGGGATCACTCGGAGACATATTTTGTCCGAAAATGGCCAGACTTTCACTTCAAGGCAACCGCCTCTGAGTTAACAGAGACTATAAGTCTGGGCCGAGAACTGAAGTCATCACTGGTTGACCACTGCATTGATGGCAATGTCCTGTTTCCGGCCACCGGTTATTTGATGGCCGCGTGGAGACAATTAGCGGCATATAAGGGAAAACTCTGGAATCAATTGCCGATTATCTTTGAAGACGTACAGTTCCGGCGACCGGTATTCCTGTCCACAAACGAGACAACAAAACTGAAAGTCAGATATTTAGAGCAATCGGGTATTGAATCTCAACTTTTGATATAACATTGTTTAAACAAAACATTAATTCAAACCTTTAGGTGATTTTGTGATCATGGAGAACGGGAACATATGTTGCCAGGGTAGAATGCGCTCACCCGACGAATACACACTTGCCGTCCAAAACCTCATTCAGGAACAGCGCAAAGACGACAGCTTTGAGGTGGAGATAGAGACGAATGATATCTATAAAGACCTTCGAGTCGTTGGCTATGATTATGGCCTTAGATTTAGAGGACTAAACAAATTAGCGACAAATGATTTTGAGACAATGAGAGGGGAAGTGCAATGGGAGGGCAATTGGGTGCCATTCATGGACTCACTTCTTCAGATAATGGCCGCTTCGATGCCGTTCCGCAAAATGATGGTTCCGGTGATGATTAAACAGTTAAGATGTGATCCCAAAGTGCTTTATGAGGCCGTGGCTGCCAATAAAGTAGATGAAAAAGAGCACATTGGTTTTGACCAAGATGTAGCTTACGATAATTTGGTCGATAAGGAAGTAAGCGTGGAAAGGGATTTCTCAACTATCCTGGACTCAAACAAAGTGGAAACAGTAGAGGAACTCATTAGTGAGAACTTCCATATGTACTCATCAAAGATACCTTTCCACGTAAACATGAATTCCCGGATGATTGTCGCACCCGGTATTGAAATAGAAGACTTGATGGCACTTCCCATTCCACGAAAGACCAATGTCCAGGACCTCAAACTTGAATCCTATGAGTTCATCGCCAATGAGGACTACAATGCGGTCGAAGAGTGCGATAAAAACCAAATCCTTGAATACGTGAAGGTTTGGTGTTTACTGTCGATTGCTTCTGAATATTACAAAAACTAATTTTATACCCCTTCCCACAGGTGTGCTCTACAGTTGCCAACAAAATCAAGAATGCATTAAAAGCTGATTCAATGGATCAGAAGAAGTTTGAATTAAACGATGATTTGGTTAACGAATACAATAAAGATCTGAAAGAAAATCACGTTTTGCTTAAAGTGTTGAATGAAATACAAAAGCAAACAAACGATTCAAATAACAATCCAATCGGTGAACAGATCAGTGAAGTTGTCTCCGATTTGCTTAAAAATCCTGAAATGAATTTGTCTTTGGATGTCATTAATGACATCTCGAAGAATGAACGCCTCATTAGATCTCTTCTGGATATTGTAAGTGAAAACAATGTCCCGAAAAAAGACATCAAAGTCTTGGAAATCAATTTAACTAACAATCTGTTGGCCGAAGAAGTGGACAATCAGTTGGCAACCGCTGCCATATATCCCATTGAAGTGGACTATAATATTGCCCTCAAATCTACAGCTGATGTGAAGGAGGAGTTGAATCATTTCAAAACGATGGAATGGGATGTCAATAAAACAGCCTTTCCTTCAGACATAACTCTCGCGAATCTGGTTTTGGTTAAGGATTCAGAAGAGTTATGGACTTTGAAATTGGATTCATTTGTCCAGGAATTGTATGACTGTGTGTCCAGCAAAGGGTTCCTCATCTCTGTCTTCAGGTATCGGTTCACTGAACCAGAGCTCACTTTAAATGCATTGAACGGTCGAAAGGACTTGAATGACGCGGAACTGTTGAAACGTATCAAAGAGTTTGTCAAAGAAGCAGAAAATGTTGGTTTCAGTGTTATCTGCAGTAAATCTGATTCAATCGGTTCCATGGCTTTGCTCTTCAGGAAAATCATTTCCAGAAAACCACAGATTCCGGAGAAGAATAGTGTCATTGAAATCAACTCTAATACTGAGAAATGGTTTGAAGACATCAAAGAGAAACTTCTGATTATGAAAGAGAGCGACAAAAGTGAAGACACTGTTTGGCTCATCGCTAATGACAACCCAAGGAATGGTGTATTAGGTCTAATCAATTGTCTTCGTCTGGAGCCGGGAGGGGAGGCACTCAGATGTGTCTTTGATTACGACAATCTCATTAAACTTCCGATCAATTTCATGGAAAAACCATTTTCTGATATATTGGCCAACGATTTGGCGATCAATGTATTGAAAAACGGAAAGTTAGGTACTTATAGGCACTTAACTCTACCTAAAGATTACGATAAGACCGAGTCGTCTGAATATTTCTTGAACAACGGTATGAACAAAGACCTCTCAAGTCTCCAGTGGTTTGATATGAGAAACCTGAACCGAAAGACAGAGACCTATGACCTCCAGAACAAAATGACAAAATGTGTGAAATGTAATATTTATAGCTCTGGACTCAACTTTAAGGACGTGATGTTTGCCACCGGTATTTCACATCAATTAGTATTTCACTTCAATTGTAATCACTTTTAACCCAATTATAGGTCGCATAGCTTCGGGTCCTATGAGTTTGTTCACCGATTGTCTCATTGGTCTGGAGTTCGCCGGACGCCGGTGTGACACAGGGGAGAGAATAATGGGTGTGGATATGAGTCGATGCTTTGCAACCTCTATTGACGTCATGGAGAGTGCCATCACTACTATCCCCGAGAACTGGTCAATGGACGACGCGGTGACCATACTGTGCACATATAACACACTCTGGTATGGTTTGATCAAAAGAGCGCACATAAAGAGAGGTATAAAAAACAATTGATTTTATTTATTTGATAATAATTTTATGTTTTCAATGTTAGGCGAAAGTATTCTCATTCATTCCGGCGCCGGTGGTATCGGACAGTCGGCTATTAATATCTGTCAGAATTATGATATGAATATCTATGTAACGGTTGGTAATGAAGACAAGAAGAAGTTTTTAATGACTGAATACAACATTCCTGAGAACAGAATATTCAGTTCAAGAGATATTCAGTTTAAGTA
>JAQGAT010001531.1:0-13484 GCA_034687845.1 Pantelozetes paolii
ATCTGTGCCAAAAGTATTGCTAACAACACAGGAATAGTTTCCCGAATCACTTCTGTCTACCTTTCCTATCGTTAGGAACGACAGGTCATCAGAAGTTTCTATTTTATAATTAGTCTCTGTTTTTGAAACTAATTTCTTGTTATTTTTGAACCATTGAAAGGACAGAGGAGACGATCCCTTCTGAATAGAGCAATAAAATCGCGCTTTTGTGCCAACCCTTTGACTCAATCCTAATTTAGTCGACACTAATTCAGGGGCTAATTGTAATTTAAAGACAAAATTAATTATTAACCCCCTGTTATCACAACAGACATACCCTCTCCGGCTATTAAACCATTAATAAACACCAAAACACAGAACAACTGAATAATTGAATGCATTTTTGTGAACCCAAACCAATGGCTGACTTCTTATGACAGCAAAAAACTGAAGAACTAATGGTTTGACAACATTTGCGCCACATTTTGATTGCCATTCAATACTTGATATTTTAAGCGCAATATTTCATATACTGATCCCACTATTGAAGTGATTCGGGTTATTGTTTAGCAATACTTAAGACATACAAAACATAATAACATTTATACCCTTTTTGTTACAATAATTAATTTAAAAATAATTTTCAGCCAAACCTTTCACATATAGTAAAGTTGTTTGACTATCAGAACCGAAAGCATTGTTTGCAACACAAGAATAATTCCCGGAATCGTTTGCTTTGATATTTTTCAGAATCAAATGAGAGGAGTCATCAAAGACTTCAATTTTATGATTATATTTCATATAATTATCTAATTTTATGCCATTTTTAATCCATTGATAAATCACTGGTTCAGTGCCTGTGATTGTTTGACATAATAGACGAAATGATGAACCCTGGGGCAATTCACTCTTCGCTAGAAAGGGGTATAACATTGGTGCTTCTATTCATTTTAGGAAGCAATAAAGGATTTTATGGTTTTTTGGCAATTTAGGCGTTTATTACATACCAGTGCTATAAATGTGATTTATTTGAAGCAAAATTAACACAATTTTAAAGCAATTATTTGAAAACATTTTTGATATTTTTGTAACCATTAGTGTAAACAACATTTTATCTATGATTTTAGGTCTGAAAATGAAAACCAGATTCAGATGAAGACATTTGAGACACAATTGGCGCCACATTTTGTGTGACATTTAATATTGAAACCATTGGAGGACTAATATAATCATAAATACAACTGAGAATTGAAGAAAACCTTATGCTTTGGGGAAAAGGATTTAAATTCCTGTTTATAAGAGATTAGTTTATTAAGTGATATCTATTGACAGGTGTTGACCCCTTTTCAGGTGAAATAATGTTTGAATAGATAAGAGATTAAAGGGATTAAAGTGAAATCAAAAGTCATTTCAGTGCTTAAAGTGTTGAACGTCTTAAACATAGATTAAAATAATTTTATAAATGATTTCACTTTTTAATCATTTTTTGTTCAGAAAATGCATTGAATTTTAAATATTTTAAAAAATTATTTGATTATAAAATAAATTATAAAACGTTTATATGAAATGACATTTTGTACACAAAAATGAGTTGTTTTGTTATGATTTCAATTCAATTCATAAGAATTTTTAAATTGATGAGAAAACTTTTAAATTAATTAAAATACCTTGCACAGTTAGCAACACATTTTGTGAATCAGCGCCGAAAGCATTTTTCACAGCACAGGTATAATTTCCAGAATCTCTTCTATCAATGGTTGCGATAGTAAGCGTTGAAAACCTCTCAAAATTATCAATTTTAAAGTCAACTTCAGGACCGGCTTTAATCGACTGTCCATTCCTAGACCAATCAAAAAAGAAAGGTTCCGAACCCTTTTGCAGTGAACAAAACTGTTGGAAATATGAGCCTTCAGTTTGAATCTTATGCGACAAATGTGGACCTAATTTAGGCACTGATATGAAAATGAGTTGAAATGACATCACTTTTGATTCAATTGTTGACTAAATACCTGACATTTGGTTTGAATTGAATTCATATATAAAAGTGAATGAAATGAAAACAATTGATAAACATTTGTAGGACATTATGAATGGGCTGTAATCAGAGGCCAGTCGGTTATGGCTGATCTCCAGCACTCAATACAACAGTAAAGAGTTTGTATCAACTCTTGAGCACTGATAGTAATACTGCGCCACACTTTGCTTCAGAAACAATTTGCGATAATTTTTGAGGCAGTTATCAGAAAATTCACAGCAAATACAGTAGTGAAACAAAAAACTCATTACAAGACTATAAAAAGTCTTATCATTTGATTTTCAAATAAATTATATTCACATCAAAACTATAAACAAAGAAATTGTTTGTCAAAACACAACAAAATAATACATTATTTGAGAGAAAAAGCGCTATTTTTACGACTATTTTCTTAATTGCCGTAAAATAAACAAAATTTAAAAAACGATTTGTGTTTTAGTTTTCATTTCAAAATAGATGTCAACTAAACTCAAAGGTTTTTGCTTTCACATCAAGTTTTAAATAGTTTTGTGTACTTTTTTGTGCATACCTTTCACAGTTAGCAGAATATTCTGTGAGTCAGAGCCGATGTTATTCTTTACAAAACATTTATAATTTCCAGAATCTCTTCGTTTAATTCTATCTATGATTAAAGTGGAAGATCTTTTGTCTGTATTGACTTTGATGTCGGTGTCAGCAATCAGTTTAACCAACTGTCCATTTATGGACCACTCAAATATGAAGGGAGGAGTGCCCTCTTCGACAGCACAGGTATGTTGGAAATATGAATTCTCACTTATATTCCTTTGGCTCATATTAAGGGCCAATTTAGGTGCTATTTTACAAATAAATTAATAATTTGGTAACTAATCTTGGTCAGATTAGATTTAATAAAATACCTGTGCCCATAGGCTCTGATACTGTGATCAGAAGAGTTGAGAATAAAACAAAAACAATATATTTGTAATACATTTTAGTTTTGAGGAACAGATACTCAAAATTATGGCTGACTTTGCTTTTGTGTTATTTCTGAAGAAAGCAAATGCAAAACACAGTCTCAACAGAATATATTGCGCCACCAATTGATCCTGAATCAATTTGATCAAAGGTTTGGTAGCTTTTTATCACTAGATGTTAATGCAAACCATTTGGTCGTTCACACCATTGATATGAAAATTATGTTTTATTTAAACAATTATTTTATGCAAAAAATATTAGTCTTTGAAAACGTTTGATAAGACATAAGTGCTTTAATCAGTCAAACCATACATACCCTCAACAGTTAGCAAAACATTTTGTGTATCGCTACCAAGAGCATTTTTCACAGCACAGGTATAATTGCCAGAATCTCTTCTATCAATCTTTTCAATCAAAAGTCTTGAAAACCTTTCACTGTTTTCAAACTTATAATTGACATCAGGACTGGACTTAATTGTCTGTCCATTCTTAGACCACTCAAAGAAAAAAGGTTCAGAACCCTTCTGGACGGTACAGAATATTTGCAAATATGACCCTTCACTTTGACTTTTATGTTTCAACACAGGATCTAATTTGGGAACTGATAAAAGAAAACACTAATTGTTATCAATATTAGTGATAAGAAAGCAATTAATACCTGAAATATCTTTGGCTGTGATATAACTGATTGAAAGTATGATTACAAACAAAAATAGCATTTGTTTTGAAAACATTATGTTTTGATATTATATCAGACCTATGGCTGACATTAGTTTTAAAGTAATATTTGAGTATTTTTAAGACAAATACTGAGAGTTTTGTGATATATATTGCGCCACACGTTGTGCTGACAATCAATTTGACACAAAAGAGGCGCTAATATTGGCTTTAAATATACAATTAGTGATAACATCATTCAAATGATATCAATATTAACCCATTATTTGAGATAATTTCAGACCAGAAGACCAAATGTCAAAATCATTCGTACCTTTGATTGTCAGCAAAACAATCTGTGAATCACTTCCGAAGGCATTCCTCACAAGACATGAATAATTGCCGGAATCTCTTCTCTCTATCCTTTTGATGGTTAAGAAAGAAGTCATATCTGAGGTTTCAATCTTATAATTGACTTCTGGACCTGATTTGAGTGTCTGTCCATTTCTAGACCACTCAAAGAACAGGGGAAGAGATCCTTCCTCTACAGTACAGAACACTTGGAAACGAGTGCCTAATGTTTGGTTCTTATGCGGGAAAACATATCCCAGTTTTGGGCCTAATATTTGAGTAAAAATTGTTATATAAGTGAAAATATAAAACAATTTTTATCTTTCAATACCTGACGAGTCATTCCCATATATCTCATCAAAAACAATACAAATAATAATTAAATTCAGTGTATATTTTGAGCACATAATGAGTGGAAAGGTATGTAAAAATACTGCAAAAATAATGGCTGACTTCGGACTCAAATATTTTTGGTTTAAATACAGAATAAGATCCGATATATTGCGCCACACATTGAATCAGAAACAATTTGAAAGTATTTGGCGCTTAAGTAAGAAATATATTTACAATTGTATTGTAAGGCAATGAATATCATTCAGGAATCGGCTGTCAGTGCCTTAAAACATATCAGAAATTATGTAATTTCATAATAAATTGCAATTTATATATCATATGATGAAAATAATTATCTCTTAATTCAAAATAAATTATACCTTTAATTGACAGCAAAACTGATTGAGAGTCAGATCCGAAGCCATTCCTCACAACACAGGTATAGTTCGCGGCATCTCTTCTCTCAATCTTTTTGATAGCAAAGGTTGAAGACATTTCTGAATTTTCAATCTTATAGTTAACTTCAGGACTAGATTTGAGTGTCTGTCCATTTTTAAACCACTCAAAGAACACGGGAAGAGATCCTTCCTCTACAGTGCAAAAGACCTGGAAGTTTGAGCCTTCAGTTTGAGTCTTGCGGTTAACAATTGATCCCAACTTTGGGACTAAAGTAAGGATTATTTGAATTAATGGATGAATACATGGATTAATTCAAAAGAGGTTTACCCGAAGTTGAATCACAAAAGCATTTGTGAAATACAAACAAAACAATAAAAAGCAATGAATTATATCTCAAACCCATTATTACAAACATAAGTACAAAGTATTATGTCTTCAAATAATGGCTGACTTTTTGGGATAAATATTTGCACAAAAATACAGAATAAGATCCGATATATTGCGCCACACTTTGAATCAGAAACAATTTGAAAGCATTTGGCGCTTATATAAAAAGTTAGAAATGAAAGTCAATTGAAATGATTTCAAACTAAAGTATAATTCACTCAAGAATTCAAACACTTATTTAAATTCAGTAATAATTGGAGTCTTTTATAAATTATTATATATTTTAATGATTTCAACCTTTAATAGTGAGGACAACCGTCTGACTGTCAGATCCGAATCCATTCCTCACAACACAGGTATAGTTCGCGGCATCTCTTCTCTCAATCCTTTTGATACTAAGCGTTGAAAACATTTCAAAGTTTTCAATCTTATAGTTAACTTCAGGACTGGATTTGACTGTCTGTCCATTTTTAGTCCATTCAAAGAAGAGAGGAGAAGATCCCTCTTGTATTGTACAAGTGATCTGAAAATATGAGCCCTCGGTATGAGATCTTGTGCTCAATTGAGGCGTTAGTTTAGGCGCTAATATAAAAGCAAATTCATTGTAATCTTTGCAAACAATTGAGTGAATTGAACACAAAATACCTGATAATTGACTGAAAATTAATGTAAACATTGAAAACAAGAAAATCACTGAAATTGTTGTGAAATATGAAAACATTTTTGCCATCAATAGTGAACTGACAACTGATATGATGGCCGACAAGAAGTGAGGAATAGATAATACATAACAACAGAAATGAAACACTTTTGCCACATATAGTGCCACCAATTGATTCCGAATCAATTTGAAAGGATTTGGCGCTTAAGACATATTTTCAAAATAATATTGCACTGAACTGTAAGGCACTGTAGTATTGGTTAAGAGCTTAAGACAATCAAACGTTTCGTAAATTGCATTAAAGTATCAAAAATTGATTTTAAAATTAAAATAACATTTATTTTGAAATAATTCAATGATTTCTACCTTTTATTTGAAGGAAAACACTCCGACTCTCAGATCCAAAGGCATTGTTGACAACACAGGTATAGTTTGCAATGTCTTTCATATCAATCCGTTTGATAGTAAACGTTGAGTACATATCAAAAATATCTATCTTATAGTTAACTTCGGGACCGGCTTTGACTACCTGTCCATTGATATACCAATCAAAGAATACGGGGAAAGACCCCTCTTCTACAGTACAGAGCATTTGAAAGTTTGATCCAATCGTTTGATTCTTATGAGTAGATCCAGAATAACTCAGTTTAGGGACTATTTGTGAATCAAATGATTGGTTAGAAAGTAATTCTTGTATTGAATTGATTGCAAACACTTTACCCGAAGACTGGTTTGAATGCATTTCAAAGCAATTAATAAGAAATGAGAAACAAATGAAATATTTTGAAAACATTTTTAGACATAAATTGACTCAAAATGATGGCTGACTTCGGACTGAAGACAATAGTAATGAATATCTGATATATTTGTGGAGATATTGCGCCACACATTGGGTTAGGAAACAAAATTTGAGATCATTTTGCTTTCAATTAAACGATTGTTGAATAAACTGTAAGACAACTAAGAGTTTGGTTTGTGTTTAACAGACCCTTAAATCAATCAATGGTTAAACTCTACTATATTTTTGAATAAATATATCAAATAAGGGGTAAAATATGTGAAATAAATATATTTCTACCTTTAATTGATAATAAAACTGATTGACTGTCAGACCCGAAGCTATTGCTGACAACACAGGTATAATTTGCGGCATCTCTTCGCTCAAGCCTTTCAATACTAAGCGTTGAAAACATTTTAAAGTTTTCAATCTTATAGTTAACTTCAGGACTGGATTTGACTGTCTGTCCATTTTTAGTCCATTCAAAGAAGAGAGGAGAAGATCCCTCTTGTATTGTACAAGTGATCTGAAAATATGAGCCTTCAGTTTGATTACGATTACTCAATGAAACCAATTTTGGGACTAAACAAACATAAAAGTAATGAGTATTTTAGATGATCTTTCATCTAATACTTTATAATACCTGATATTTGTTCACAATTTATAACAAAAATAAAACAAAACGTAATTAAAATATACATAAAGTTTTCGGAAGTCATTGCAAATCAATTGAGACAATGGCTGACAATAATAGTGAAGAGAAAGACACCAGAGATGAAGACAACACTTAGTTTCTGTGGATAACATTGCGCCACACATTGATCCAGAATCAATTGATAATAATTTGCTCTTATATTGCAATAATTTTAAGAGTTTTTTAGTTTTTAACAAAAGATTTTCTTCAATATAATTATCAAATCAATACTTATTTGAATTAATTATTGTTTTTACCTTTAATTGAAAGCAAAACTGATTGAGAGTCAGATCCGTAAGCATTGTTAACAACACAGGTATAGTTCGCGGCATCTCTTCTCTCAATCCGTTTGATAGTAAAAGTTGAAAACATTTCTGAAGTTTCAATCTTATAGTTGACATCAGGGTTGGACTTAATTGTCTGTCCATTCTTAGACCACTCAAAGAATACCGGAAGTGATCCCTCTTGTATTGAACACATAATATTCAAATATGACCCTTCACTTTGATTCCTTGGGATTAATGGCACCAATTTAGGGGCTAATCAGATAAAAATTGTTAATAAAATATGAAGAAAAATCTCTTTCATTGAACCTTTCATTTCATTTGCATTCATGTAAATCACATTAAAGTTAATTATAGACAGAATTAAAGCAATTGTTAAATACATTGTTAAACACCTAAACCTCAGACAACTATGGCTGACATCAAGTCCTTAATATTGAACCAAAAGATAACCTGAATTACGGTATATATTGCGCCACACATTGAACCCAAATCACAATCAAATGTGTATTTCATTTTGATAACACATTTAATAAACTTTTTTTTATTAAAAATTCAAATCTTTATTCAATTGAAAGTCAAAAATACAAAAAACTATTTGACTTTTATTAACCTTAAATGCAGTTAAAGTTTATATGATCGACCAGTTTTCTCATCGCTGGCAGGTTTGCCCGTATCTGAGTCTATGGTCATAATTGATGCCATGGACTGTTGATTCCTAACAATGCTTTCACTATTGTGTGCTTTTGTTGAAGGCTTTGAATCTAAAAATAAAATTTAATGTAAATATTAATGCATTCATTAAAACAGCAATAAATATGTTTACAATGTTTGACACAAAACATGACAAAAATTATACTCAAAATTATAATCAGAAATAATATTCCGAAACAAATGATGAGAATAATTGGCAAGAGATCTGTCTTTTCTTTAGGACCGTCTGATCCATCCGTTACGTTAGATGCAAGGGTTGATTGATTTGTTTGGTTATCTGTAATCAATATATCGTTAGTTTCTGTTTTATTAATAGTTGATTGCGTTGTGAGTGATGTTATGGAGGAAGTCTTCACCGGAGATGAAATTGTGATCGTTGTTGGAGTCGTTGTTGTAGTCGTTGTTGTAGTCGTTGTTGGAGCCGTAGTTGTAGTTGTAGTGGTTGTCTGAGTAGTCGTTGGTGTAGCTGTTGTTGTCGTAGAAGGTATCTCACATTTGACAAGATATCTGAGATGAGTACCTGTGCACTAATTGCCCAACAAAACAATCATATAAACAACTATTGTTTAAATTAGAGAATAATGTTTTCCATACCTCGTTGTTATTCATATACCGGTCTGTGAGACAATATAAAGGACCGGAGGGTTGAGAAAAAATGATTGCATACAAACCGATGCTATGAAAGGGAAATATTGCATTTATGGCCAAAGTTTTGTCCAATTTGTCGATAAATTCTGGGATCTGTGACCGCATATCACCCGTGAGGTCCTCGAGTGCCTCAAAGACAAACCTATAAACTTTTACTCCTCTTACGTAAGTATTGTTTGTCTTTTCCTGTTGTATAGCAAATATATAATCATTTGCTTTGAGGTCTGAGTTGAGAGAACCGAAAGCCACTGAAGGCTTGAAATTAAGATTTTTCCAAAAGTTATCCATTTCTTCCCTTCTGCTGGAACCAATCATCTCCAGGTATATTAGACTGCTATCCCTCTGAGAGACAGATAATGTGTTAAAAATTGAAATTAACTGTAAACTCAAAGCTTAATTAAGACCTTATAATATCCTCTCCAAAACTCTTTGAGATTAATATAGTTGAAACTCATTTCATATTTCTGTTCAAACTTTTCATCGCCTATTGTTTTGATTATAAGACTTGTAGAGGAAGTGTCGTAATCGATGTGAAAAAACAGATTATTGATAATCAACTTATGAAAAAGTGATTGCTTTTCAATAAAGATGTCTTCAATACCAAAGTCAAAGCGATTGTCGTTTTTCTTCAGTTCATTGCAAATATCCACTGATTTTAATGGTTTCACAAAATTATTGAAAATAACTATAAATGCAATGAATTTATTCATATGTCTATTGATTTGATGTTTTGTCAGTAGTTTTAAAATCAATGAAAATATAGACAATTTGTAATCAAAGTCAGCATTAATTGTAAATAATTTTAATTTAAATCTAAATAATAGGTAATTGTTGTGTAGTGTCAGTGAAACTCGCGATTGATTTACATTTCTCTTGTTTATTACACTTGAAATATATTGCAAACAATTATTAATCCATTTTCTCGTGAATTTATTTCATTAAATCATTTCAAAAGTCAGTGAAACAATTGATTTGTATCTCAAGCACAGTGTTGTCAAAGAAATTATTACAAAAATTTGTAAAATATGTTTTGAAATGTCTTTTGAAATGAAAGTGAATCTAATATTTGGTAAAAATACAAATCAATACTTATTTTAATGAAACAAATGAATGAATGTTTGGTTTTATAGTAATTTTCGTTTGCGTTTTGAATCCAATAAAATCAGTAGACTTTTGCCGCGTATTCATGCAAAACGACAATAAAATTGATTACATTATTGAATCGGATGTCAACACTACTCCTATCAGTCATTCACTTGTTGTGGGAAAACACTTATTTGATGTCAAGTATGACAACAGAGCTTCTAAACCAGTGGTCACTTATAAGAAGACAACTGAAGAGAGAATCAAAGCTGATTTCACCTTTCACTATTTGGAAAAAATAACCCAGACCACATTCACTTTCTGGATATGTTATTATAACGTAATTATTATTTAAATTAAAAGTGCTCTCATTTGACCTATAATTAACTTACTGTCCAAACAGGAAGACAATGCTATCATTTATTTAAAGTCCAAAGAAATGGATAAAAAAATTACAAACATTTGGTTTAATTCCAGTTTCAAACCCACCATAGCTTTCAGTCCTTCTCATAGAGTGGAGGAATGGCTAATATTTTTTACCGTTAAACAAGATTGGGATAAAAATAAATACAAGAGAGTTGTTAAGATATATGCGGTGGACCAGTACCAATTGGTGGACGTAACCAAAGAAAAGTCGGAATTTATCCCAAAATTCATTTACAAATTGAAAAAAATTAATATTGATTTTGTGTTACCGTTTCGTGATATCAAAAAGTATGCGATTATTATTCAGCACTCTTTAGGTCCTAAGTATTGCTTCACATCAGAGGATGAGTTTGAGTCTCCAAACAATGAGGTCTTAAATACAGTATATATTTATTTAAATTAACATTTCATTGATTTCTCTACAAAAGTGTCAAAACGGAAAAGATTGGCAATATTTGGTTGATTGTGAGAACCCTTCTCCTACTGTTGGAAAACACCCAACAACTGATGAAACGTCTAGTTATTCAACGATAATAATCATAATCTCTTTGATTGCCTTCATTTTAATAATAATTTTAATCATTAGTTGTGTTTTCTTTGGTTACGAAAAATGTAAACTATTTTTTTGAATAGTTTTTTCGTTCATTAATTGATTTTAATTTCACTCTAATAGTCAAAAGCATTACAAAACATAGCGAAACTACAGAGCAGTCGTCGATTTCCATTAAATCACTAACAAGTACAGAGGTTTCGGACACAAAGGGTGGTTCAACTCAAAAGTCTGTCTCTACGGTTGAAAAGAAACAAAAGACTTTGAAATAATGTTTAGTTTTATTGTAAAAAAAGTTTTTTTTGAATAGTTATTGAATTCAAATATTTTATTGAAAAGCAATTATTTGTTATAAAAAAACATTTATTTTTTAACTTATTGTTTGTTTAAATCTAAATTTAGATTACATTTACTTTACATGAATTGAATTGAATTGTATCTCAATTTTCTTATACAGTATTAAAAATGTATTCAATATTTTATTGAAGAAAAGTTTGTTTAAAAAAATGTTTTATTTAAAGGTTATCTACTTTAGTGTCAAATATAAATACATGTGAATAATGTGCAAATAATTACTCTGATAACTCAACTGGTAACTCTTTTGGTAAATCTGATCTTGGTGACTTTGTTTGTAATTCTGGTCTTTTACTGGATTCTCCAATATCCGGTAACCTGGTTTCCCCAGTATCCGGTAACCTGGTTTCCCCAGTATCAGGTTTACCTGTCGATGAATCAATGGTGACAATCGATGCCAAGGAATCCGTCCTTTTGGACGCACTTTCATTAGTTCTTTGTTTTGAAGTTCTTGAGTCTATAATTGAAAATAAATACCAATTATTTTAAAAATGCATTCAAAATATCATTCAATAAATTGGTTTACAATTTCTGATACAAAATAAAATGAAAGTAATGCCCAAAACTATTAACACAAATAATATTCCGAAAGAAATAATGAGAATAATTGGCAATAAATCCGACGGTTCTGTAGTAGAGGTTATGGGATTTGCAGGGTTTGGTGACTTTGTTGGGAAAGTTGTCTTTTCTTCTGTAGATTGTATTGTCAATGAAGTTGTTTTCAAAGCAGTACTACTTCTCGATGGACTGGTTGTTGTAATTTCTGGGGTTTCTGTTGTCGCAAAAGTGGTTACGGTTTGACAATCGGTCAGAAATTGTAATCTATTTGAGCACTGATTATAAAAACAATTATTTGAATACAAGAACTAAAAAATAAATTTCAAACCTTATTGTCATTGTTTTCTGTTATACAATACATGGGACCCAAAGGGTTATCAAAAATGATTACATAGGCGCCGATGTGATGCAGGGGTAAAATGATATTAATGTGCAATTTATTGTCCAATTTAGAGATGAAGTTCGGAATATATTTCACCATTGTTAAGGTCTTGTCTACCAACCCATCTACCTGTCCATCTTTTTCATATTTATAAATTCTTACAATATTATTATATATTTCATTCAATTTCTTCTGTTGTATAACAAATATACATTCATTGATAGCCAAGGATGTGTCCAAAGGACCGAAAGCAACGGTAGGTTTAAAACCAGAATTCAACCAAATATTATATATCCACTCATCACCGGATTTATTTGAGTATAAATTCAATATATCTATTTGTTCACGCTCACTCTATGGAAAAATTAAAATATATATAGTTGATAGTAAGATCAAGGTTATATATGAATACTTTGTAAAATGCATTCCAATTTTCAGTAATATTGTCGGAGTTATGGATCAGAAGAGCGAAAGACATATCGTATTTGTATTTCAATTCAAAAACACCTAAATATTTGATGAGAAATCTTTTGCTCACAGAATTGTATTCAATACTCCAGTGGTTGTGATTGATAACTAATAAATGTTGATTTTCAAGAACACCCCCTTCAATGCTAAAGTCAAACCTATTATTGTTATTATAAAGCTCTTCACAAATATCCACAGATTTTAATTGAGTGATAAAATTGTTGAAAATAACTGTAAAAACAATTATTTTATTCATTATTTTTGGTTTCAATTAAATATTTATTTTCTGTGCAATCAATGGTATTTAGAAATTAGTAATACTTTTGTCAATTCATATCAAATAAAATTAAAAACTTTTCAAATTATGTTTTAATAGCACTTGACTTCACGTGCATTTGATTTGCAGTATAATATGACTTGTATTCAATTCAATACTAACAATAAAGACAATAAAAAAAATTCACGTTTAGGTCAACAACTAAAACTAAATAATAATTTGTGACAATCAAACGATATTTTCATTTGATTTATATAAACAATACAAAAATCAGTTAAACATTGATTTGATATTAAAAATAAATTTTGTTAAAGAGATCTCAAATTTGTTTTTAATATCTTATCAATCGATAAGTGTTTGAGTTTGTCTTCGTTTTTGTTATTTAGAGTTAAAATGCTTTTCAATATTCAAAGGAAACTATATTTCGGTAAAAATACAAAATTAAAACTTATTTTTTTGTAAAACAAATGAATGAATGTTTGGTTTTATAGTTATTTTAGTTTTGGTTTCCATTGATTTCAAAGCATTTT
>JAQGAT010001532.1:0-13481 GCA_034687845.1 Pantelozetes paolii
GAATAAGTGGAAAACAACACGACATCTGTGCAGAAGATTTAAGTGCGAAGAGAGAGAGAGAGAGAGAGGGAGAGAGAGAGAGAGAGAGAGAGAGAGAGAGCCGAGTATTGCATCAGAAAACCAGAGTAAAGCACTCTATGGCTCAGTGAGTGTCAGAGACTGCAAAAAAGATTGCGAGGGAGAGGATCAATGAGTCCCTGAGTCTTATCAGGTCAACAACAAGAGATTAGTGCACAGGCAGTGTATAATAGCACAAGAAGTTTGAAGTTTTTAATGCTAACCAATGGATCCATCGGTTTTCAGGCGCAGTCATATTGGTTCTGATTATCCGTCGTGTATTGCCTTTAAGGCACTGATAAGTCGAGTACAGCCGTAGCCATCACTGGATGGCATGGGTTCTCAATTGAGTCAAACCCTAAGACCCCTTATGTATATACCCCCTTGAAATGGATAATAAGGCACTCTATTATTTCAAACGCTGAAAAAACTGCTTAAATATAACTATTTCTTCAGTGAATCCTAAGGATTATTAGTTGACTACCCGTCCCCTCAACTATTGCATAGAAAAGGTTCAGTTCTTTTGTATTTAGTGATTGCTTTTTGAGAGTAATGTTTGTGTCGGAGGTGTCCATACGAGTGAACAACCAGATGGGGTGTGAAGGTCAGCACCGGCAGCCGATTTCACGGTCAACTGGCACTGTCCTCTCACTCTCTATTCAATGGCACTCTAAGACATGTCTTTATGTATTAAATCCGGAGCGCACTGTTGGACACCATAAGAAAATGAGCGAAATTAGCCATTGAATAGCGGATAGCAGTGGCCAGGCATCCAGTGCTCTCTCACTCTCTACACATGCATAGCAATTGGGGTTTGGAGATCAGTCTGGCATATGAGTAGGCAATACATGTGACAAAAATAGTTTTCACGTTTCAATAGACAATAGTTTCAGTTTAGCGCCCATTCATTCACACAATCAATAAACTCTTCATTTGGACGACAGAACAGATCAAAGATTATAATATGTTTTAAACCTTTTTATTATTATTCACTCAAAACTGTGTTTCCCTTTGAAACCAATGTTAAGTTTATTTCAATTGACAGTTGGTTTCAAATCTTCACTTCCAAAGTGAAGAGTGTATTGAAAGTTGTGTTGAAATGTGAAAATCAATTAAAATGTTATTTTTCAGTGTATTTACAGATCTATTCAATACTTTTCAATCAATTGATTGCAATTTTTGTTGTGTTTTTGTTTAACAAATATATCTTTACTTTAAATATCAGTTTTTATCGATAATTGATATCAAATGAGAAGATCTCGTGATTTGTATAATATCTACTGTAGAGAAAAAAATCTCAACAAAACTATTAAAATAACATTTGAATCGATAGAAACCCTGAATAAAAAACTTTCTGAGCATTTCTTCGCCCAAAACTGAATACAAAAAGACTACAAAAGCACTGTTAGTCACAAATATTTCCTATCACTGTGTTTATGATAATCACAGATAAGAAGTGGAAAATAAGAGAAACCTTTTGTACAACAAAAAATGCAATCATTTTTATGCTGTCAAACAATTTATAGTCAATTGAAAAACAATTGAGAAAATTATAGCAATTGTATGCAAAGACATGACATATAAGTTAGTAAAACATCTAAAAAATATAACATCAATAATGGGGTAGTTATTGGCTGTGAAACTAATATACCCCAGCAATATAACTGCTCAATCATAATATGGGTATAACCAAGGTCAACCATTTCTTTTGAAGGAGAAGCACGAAATTAAGTTTACTTTCTTCTACTGAGCGCTTATGACTGAAGCCATAAACTTGTGTGCATTTATCTGATGCCCATTTCAGGGGGAATAGACTCTGTGTATCCTTTTTTGGGGCTAACCCTGGGTATGACTGAGCAAAAGGCCAACACTTGGGTTATATTAAATGCACACAAATTCATGAATATTGTGTATATTATTAGTGAAATCTGAGACTTTGGTTGTGCTGTTAACGACACACGAATATTCCCATCGATTGTGTGGACATGTATGACAGTATTATACACCCAATCCCCTGCACTAAAGGCTCAGTATATGTTTATTTTTTAGTGGGGTTTTGTCGTTAGTTTAACTAAATATCAACACAAACTGATTGTAAAGTCATTTTCATTTTGTATCCGATTCTGTGTTTTTGTGTTTGCATTCAGTTTAGTATCAGATTTACCATTGAATTCAAATTCCAGTTTCCTATTATTCAACAAATTGTTTGACACTGGTTATCAGTGCATCTAACCTTTCACATAATTCAAAATATCATTTTCAATGCTTTACCCCTAACTCTCACTCTTAAGAAGTAATAATGTTTTGATACTCTCTGACAAACAATCACATGAGTGACCCAATTGGCCTCAAATACCATCCATTAGATGAAGCTGTCATACACTGGCATACCAGAGGGCTAACAGAGCACTGGCTATATCTACCAGTGCACATGTGACACATGCATGATTTGATTCATCCGTCAAACCATAGTTATTGAATCGTTCACTGCCTTTGATAGCATTAATGCAATGACTTGTGTTTGCCCAGTGTTTCCTCTCATCCACTTCTTGTGGTATTATCTTTCCATCAGAGCACTGGCTGTTTGCTGCTAACACAACGATAAGGGCTAACAGTCCACAGCTCACACACATATACACACAGTTAGAGCTCATTAAAACTGAAACTCATTTTATATTATAATTTATATTTTAAGTCTAAATGTTTCAAAAAATTAGTTCAAAAACACAATTATATTCTTAACATTAGATTCCTTTACATTAGAAACCAATAAATCATTGAATACTAAGAATAAGTGTTGAAATCATTAATAAGTTTTTTATTGATTGTTATATTTATTATGACTTTTATTATTGAAGTTTTTATTTATTGTCATTAATATTCATGAAACTAAATGAGTAGTGAAATAGTGTTTCTCAACTGTTATTGTTATTATTAGGAGATATGCCATACCATTCATAAAACTACTGTTCCATTGAATAGTAAAATCACATTTCTCACAAACCCTGAACTGTTTTATGTATTGAGAAAACATCTATAAGACTCTGGTGTTAGACAATCGTTAATAACCAACAGAAATGATAATAAATTGTTAACACAATAGGGAATAGGAGTGAAACGCATAGGACTTAAGCTACAGATTCTGAGCCAAAGCAACAGTGACTTAACAGAAGAGGACATTTGCATCTCTATTGACAGTCATTTAAGGGACAGGTATTAATCAGTGGTGAATCCCATAAGCAATTCGCTACGCACTGGTAGGCTATGGCATGTTTGCCAGCCTTTGTAACCTACCATTCCGTTCAGCAATATATCGCCTGAAAGAGACATAAACAGTATTCACATCTTATTTAACGAGTTTTGAAAGTTAAGTGAAAAGCCTCTGAAAATGTGTTGAATTGAAAGCATAACCAAAAATAGGAATGTCTTAAACGTAAAGCCATTGATCTGAACAACAATATGACTGTCCGTTTGAATGCCGTTCCCAATGAATAGTTATTCTTCTTCTTATTCTTTAACTATATTTCTCTCTCTTTGAGAGCACTGTTAGAGCAAACGATATCAACGATTCGTTTTGTGTTTTTGTTGTCTTTCCCTATTGTGTAGACTTAGAGGAGAGTTAGAGTCAGTGAAGACATCAGTAGAGGCCAGAGCACAGGGACAGTGGGAGCACAGGTAAGAACCAGTAACATAACACCGATGGCTAATGTCATTGATTGCCAAACTATTGGCAAAGCATTCAAAGGACAAACAGTTTTTCATGAAATAGATCTCAATTTGAATAACACAGCGAAGAGGCGCTCAAAAGAAGTTATAACTTCTCAACCAATTGCCATAAAATACCGGTGCCTTCACTTTGAAGCTAAGGACACATATGTATACATAAAGTACAGTCTATTTCCGTTAAAAAGTCCATAAAATTATTATAAAAAGGTATAAAAATAGAGATTATTTAACACAAACCTTACTTTGACTGTAGTTATGCCCGAAATATATATATCATATATCGGTATATATTTGTGTGCACTGGTATGACAGGCATAGGACCTGGCTTTCATTTCCATTGATATGAAGCATAACTTATATATTTGAGAGTGAGCTAGGTAATTAATCATTGGGAATTAACCGTATCTGCCAGGGTGTCTTTTCTGGCTCTGGACATAACAATAACTGCCGGTGCGGTTGAAGGGATGGATGGCAAGGAATAACTAAACTTATCGGTGGCCTCTATTTGTGCCGATTATACACATCTTTCTCTCTCTCTCCGACTACTGGCTCGGCAATGGATCTGTCTTATTGTTATTAAACGTTTTGGTATCGCGCCCTCATCCCAGTGCTCTCACCATTGCTTCGCGGCTGTCATTCTTAACATTAAACTATATATCGATAACAATAACACAAAAAATAGTGGAAAAGATATATACGTATAAAAAAAAGTTGAAAAATGCCATCAATTGATCCATTGATCACTCGGTTGTGGATTCAATTCATTCACAAAATTCGTTTCCCTTTTCTTGCGCTGGACTTCCAGTGCGAGAGCAAAATAAAATCGTTCAAAACATTAGACAATTGTTAATACAATGAGTGAACAAAAATAGCAAATCCTGTGCCACAAACGGGAAGAAGAGATATATTATGCATATATAATGTATTATATATTATATGTCCGTATTATTAACCATATCTGATGCATGAGTTAAAAGGGGGGCTCATATACACGCACTGGTAGGCAATGGTGTTCAGATGTACACAACAATTATCTCTCTCTTCTTTAGTGATTGATTTTTTCTTGGATAAAATTTTTCACTTTTTTTCCTTATTGTAGCGAAAAATCTGTTTCACATTCAGAGCGACGACCTCTGAAGCCATTAATAACTCAATCAACAAAATTACATATTTTATACCCCTATACCCCTGTGCGCTAACCACTGCCAGATTGGGGACAGTTATCCTTACAGTGTTGTGCATTCCTGTGGCGTTTGTTTTGAATTTGCAAAACAATTCATTCATTTTTTACTTATAATTAATTTACTTTTTCTTATGACTTGAAAGCCTTCTCTCAACAGATATTAATGAAGATTTTAAGGGGTCTTAAGGGGTCTTAAGGGGCAAAAGATTTATTGCAAATTTATGAAATTATTTTATCACTTGAGTTGTTAGCATAAAATGATTTATTGTTTGAATAAATAGTAATTTATTTATTGTTTTGGTTTTGAATGAAAAAAATCAAATAATGTTTATTAGGATTTGTTTTGCATTGAATAAAGTGTTTGTAAAAAAAGAGATCTCAAAAATCAAATAAAAATTTAATACAAAATTTTATTTAAAATTCAAATCAAATCTGAAATTAATTGTAATTTTTATAATTGAATGAATAATAATAAAAAAAATATTCAATACTTTTATTTTGAAAATCAAATTATATTTTGAATTATTTTTTTTGTTGAAAAACTGATTACGAGTTTAAAAGTCAATAAAAATGTATAAATAATTGAAAATTTAATTAAAATTAAATAAAATTTGAATTAATTTTTAAATCAAAAACTGTTTTCTGCAATGAATTCCCGGAAAAACAATAATTAATTGTTTTTTTCAAATATATTTTGAAATCAAATTTCAAAACACAATTAAAAGCATAAAATCGTTTGTAGTTTTCGTCTGAATAACAATAATAAATGTGAAATATTGTCCGAAAAGTTCACTTCAAGGGAAGGTTAGCTTAGGTTAGGCCTTCAAAGAGAGAAATATTGTTTAATTTTCGGTTTGCATTGAAGAAACTGTTTGTGAAGACCTGAAAATCTCATACATATTATCGTCAGCACTGAAAGCACAGTGAGCTCTGAAAAATACTACTACTATTGTTATCTATTGGCAGCCCTTTCCGTTTCCTTGCTCAATAGAGATGTCACATTAATGGTCAGTCTGTGCAGGAATGAGCGCTTATGTCCCACTACTTGAGTCAAATGCCAGTGCCGAGAGCACAGATACCCTGCTGTGCCCTCAGCAGCAGTACAACAATGAAGAGGAAGAAAGAGAATCAGAGATTTGCAGCAAATATTCTCAAAAGCACCTCAACCTTAGAGCACTGGTATATATATATGTAAGCGCACAGGTATGACAGAATACAATTGCATTCTTCTCTCTCATGGATACTCTTCAGCTGTCAGAGAAAGAGAGAGAGAGAGGACGGACTACTCCTATACCCGTCTCTCCGATGGCTTTATGAAAGATAACTCACCTTTTGTTCACTGGAAGACGTTTTTTGTTATGAATTTTGCGTTTACCTGGAGTTTGAAGTCCATGTCGTGAATCCGATGCAACACTTATTGTATTATTATTATTATTATAGCAATCAGTTTCCTCTCAACTCTCACACAGATTGCTTGTTATGTCTATGTTGTGGACAACTGTCCTCTTTAGGGCTTGTCGTCCGGTTGTTGTTGTCCACCTGTTTGTTGTCCATTGAGTGAACAGACTTTTACTTTTCATTGAAATGTTAAGACATTAGGATTTGAAACAAAATTTTTGTCAAAAGAGTAATAACTGAAAAATAATTTTTGTAATCATTGACTAAAAATAAAAATCCTTTACTTAAGACTTAAAGTCAGTTTCGCAGCAGCACAGGGAGGAAAAGGAGAGAGTAGTGAATGAAAGGAGTTTTAGATACGATTGTTGAGAGAAAGAGAAAAAACAATTTCAATTGAGATATAAAACTCAACCAAAGGTTTATTTGACAGAAGTATTTGAATGACATTTAAATGTCTTACACTTAAAGATCGTCTCATTTTTTGCTTCAAAACTATTTATTGGCTTAAAATATAAAACATTTGTTCAAAGCATAGGTAAAGTAAAGGTAATAAAAGGCAAACATATATTGTGAACAAATAATTCATTGAATACACTCTTTATGAAGAGATTCCTCGTTAATGTTTGAGAGCACTGGTAGGGGAGAGGAGGTCTCCAAGACTTCAGGGCTAATGACAGAGACGTCAAAAATTTTCATTCTCTAACGAAATCTCAATTATTTTACTACAAAATCAATTAAAAACAAATATTATGTGGAGTTGTCTGTGAAGTAAAGGTGTATTTGTGGTCAAATTATTACCCCTTTAGGTTGTTTGTAATGGTGACCCCGCACAGGTAGATCGCTAGAGAGGGCTATAATACTTATGAGACTATTGTATTATAAGATTGTTTGGCAATGAGTGAAAAATGTGGCAAAAATTTATTTAAATCTCTTTATTGTTTGTCATAGTATGGAGAGTGAGAGAGAAGGGCACAGTTGTATGAGTAGTGCACAGGGAGGTAGAGAAGGATGAATAGCTGTAAGAGAAAGAAGAATAGCAGATATAAGATGACAGATAGCATGGGATGAGATATCTATATATATCTGATTGCGTTACCCAAAGGACAGGCAATTGTGTGCAGAGTTGGATACAAACTAATAATGCATTGCATGGGAAACCACTTTCCGTATCCACTTATTCAATGTCTCTCTACGCTATCAGCACTGGCAGTAAGACATAGAGCAAAAAACTGCACCTTTTCCCCCATTGGAGAGCACAAGGAGATGATGTCAATTGAAAAAATATCCCAAAAGAAAAGAGAGAAGATATGAGAGAACCCGTGTAAAGGACTTATGTATTACTTGTGACAATGTATTTGCCGCCGCCTTTGCCTCTATAATGGCCAGCACTGGTATGGCTTAGAAGGTGCTGCTGCACACAAATAAACAGGATTGTCAATGAATAGTGAGGAGCGTTAATGGTCTTTTGGCACTGGTAGCCTAAGTCTAACTTACTATTGATTTTGATGGCTTATTTAAGAATCTGAGCACTGGCATGTTCTACCAGTGCCCTTACGAGCCATTGTAATGCCTACTATTCCTATGTCTGTCAAAGAATATCTATTTCTTATATATTTCTTACAGGTTTTGTCACAAATATTATGTATTTCAGTGCAAAACATAATACAATGTATTGAATGCCAGAGAAAATAAAAATTTATTCATTCATTCATCGATTCATTCATTCAATGAATACTTTATTTATTATACATTTGGAGTAAAAAAATGTGTTTTTATTTTCAATAAAATATATATTTTTTGAATTATTGGTTAATTTTGGTTTCAATTCACTATACATTTGTGTCATTTATTTCCCCTGATCATTTCAATACTGTATCTCTCATTCAAGTGATATATACTTTTTTTTTGTGACAACAATTTTATTTTACTTTTCATTGAAGCAAAGGTTTTATTAGTTTTTCAATTCTGTGGAAAATTTATTTTATTTTTTTTCCTTTAATGTTTCTCTTCCTTAAAATTCCCAGAAAAGCACCTGAAGTCAGGTGTAAGTAGTCATGAACTTCAAGGCAATGGCACAACACATTTGAAAAAGGGTTTGTATTTTTCAAACACTTATTAAATATTTGATTTAAAATGCATTTATTAGTCAAAAATAATATTCAATTAATTTAAACATAATTTTATTCAACATTAGCTAAATATCAGTGCTTTTGTTGCAAACCATTCTCTCACTCTATAATTGTATGACATTTACGATTAGGTATGAAAAACATTCAAAAGCACTGGCAGTTAAAGTGGGGATAATTCAGTGATATCACTGTTGAGAGAGGTTTTGTATTAGACTCTGAAACTGTGAGTTCATATACAAAAAACTGATGAACGATAAAGATGTCATTCAATGCAATACTCTTTTAGCTATTATAACACCCGGTGCTAGCCATTAGAGGCTCCGTTACATTAACGTTATCCACCAGTGCTTCAACTGATCCACAGTTTCACTGTTTGTTATGTCCCGTAAAGACGGTATTTGTTGTTGTATTACATTACTCGTTAGTGCACAAGTAGTTTTGTGCAGCAAAAAACCTTTGCTGGCGCAATTACAATACCCGACCACCTCCCGGGGTAACCATCTGTCTGTCTGAAAGATGATAAAATGATCAAAAAGACTGTGTGTGCTCTCAAATATCTATTTATGAATAGTGTATGATTGAGATCCCGACCCCAACCAACCAACCAAACCCCCACACAATCACACTTTACTCTTAAGTGTCGACTACTTTCTGCAGAAGTTTTTTCTTTAAGCGAAAAAAGTGTTTACAAATGAATGCAAAGAAAACTCTTATGAATAATGAGATGAACGGCTATTAAGGCTCCAAAAGAAAGGTCTTTATTATTATTGAAATCATTTTTCACAATTCATATCCAGTGTTAGTTGTCGTACAGTCAAACACCGGGTCCTTTTGATCATCACTTCAGTTATGCAAAAAATATTTGAAGCAATGTTTGTAAAAATTTAAGCGATTTTTGCGATTAAATTCTCAAACCTTTGACAACATTTTGAAACACTTATAAATTTTTTTACTCTTCACTGAAATCTGTATAAAATATTTGTATTGTATATCAAATGCAGTGAATATAATCCGGGATCTAATTCTGGATCTGTTTTGTAATCTCTTAACTATTCGTGAGATTTATGCAAAAGAGGAGAAGAAAAAATTGTATTCAGACTTTTGTCCACTCAATAGGTCTTTCACTTTAAATATATTCTCGTCTTCGCTATAAATACCAGTCATTCAGTGTCCGGTCCACTGAGTCCGAGCCGCTGGCACTGGACTCAAGTGTTGAGCCCCCTATTCATTGGAGGGAAAAGTGATTTTTACAGCAAAAAAGTGGATAAAAGTTGTGAAAAGTGAGAGAAATTCACTCTTTTTTCTGATTGTTATTCAATGGTTTGGATGTCTTCAACACATTTAGCATTCAATTCTTGTATTGAAACCCAATGGCTGTTCGCGTCGTTTGTTTCCGTCTTATTATTTATTATTGTTTGTCAATCCAGGGGAACGTCTTTAACCAGAAGGTGAAAAAGCGTTAACTTAAGTCCCGGTGCACTGAGAAGAGTCCTCTGCTCTCTCTCTCTTCTGGACTTAACAAGAGCTCCAGAGCTCTCTGTCTCGGCTTCTTTCCAATAATATAGATATCTATTGAGTGGTAGTGAGTGAGTGCTACTCCTCTTTGCCGACTCTATGCGCCCATTGTCTGGGGGATAGGGATGTGTTTTGTTGTGCATATCTTTTTCTGGTCCAACACTTCTACCCCAAAGGGATTAAATTCATTTGTGTTTGAATTTTAAACAATAATAAGAAGTGAATAAAAATGAAAATAAAACTCATTTAAAACTTTTGGCGGAAGTGTTGGCACCGTTAGATGTGATGGCAGTGTAGACACCTTAGATGTGATGGAAGTGTTGGACAATCAATATATGGATAATAATTTCAATGAATATTATTTTAGACAATATTTTGTTAAACACTTAAAGAGATATCAAAATAAATATTTTATAAAATTATCCATAATATACACAAAAGCACTGTCTATTTAGGGGTTACATAACACCAGAGCTCAGGTATGTATGTCTAAGTGCTAATAGAGATGTACGAGAATGTCATCCTTTTAGCGGACAATAAGAGATGATTGAGATATAGGAAAGAAATGCCTGAAAATCCCTTACATTTTATCTCTAAAAGAGAGCTCTGACTATCCTCTGCACTGGGATTGAGTCGTTTGTTGTCATTTACAGCACCGGTAGGCTATGAGTGAAAGACAAATGTATTGTATTTAACCGAAAATCCCGAATAAGAGGGGATTTTTAGTGGTTTTCCAAAAACGAGGATCGGGTGGCAATGGATAGCAAAAAAGAGTGCCCATTGAGTGCCATTCGGATCATCGACACTCTCTTTCCTATTATTCCTGTGCTGTCTATGCGGCTCAGTCTTCACAAAAAATGCATAACTCAATACCAGTGCTGTCGGAATGGGGTATTTGTCACAGTGTTGTGTAGCTCTACATATATGGCCAATACATAGACGTCTGCTATTCTTATGTCTTCATTGCCGGCCCCTCATTGACATCACTGGCAATGGTATCTCTATCTGTCCTCTCACTGTGACTCTCCTTTAGAGCTGTAGGAGCTTTAGATTTAAACACTATTGTGTGCCACCAGTGCCTACAATGCCTGTGCTCTAACTTTTGTTGTGTTGGTATTGAATCAAAAACACATAGGAATCGACAAAAACTGAAATTTTTATCAAAAGAGAAGAAAACTTTGAACTCAACTGAAAGCCAGAGAAAAAATTGTTGTGATGTTTGAATCACTAGTGTTAGGGATGTATCAGTTTTAGGCCAATTGGCACAGGGATTAGGGGTTAGAAAAATAGAGATATACTATATGTCAAGGTATAGTCAAAATAAGCTTCAATTTTTCTATTAGAAGAGCACCGGTAGGCCTGTATGGCCTAAAGAAGTCCTGCACTGGTAGTTAGGGAGAGGGCCAGCGAAAAAGCATCGGTAGGTGCAGTAAATCAGAAATTGAGAGAAAGTCTTATCCAATAATAGGCACAACAATAGAGTCTATTATTTGTATAATTTTTTATATATTTAAGTCAAACGTATGTTTCAGTGAATCCTCTCCTCTATAACAACACATACGCCAAGTGTTTGAATGAGAAATTTGTAATAAATATAAATAACAGTGCTTTCAATGCAAGACAACTGAATGCTGTGTTTCTTATGCTTTTATACAATCTATTGATTTAAAGGATCGTTTGTCACATGAATTGTAAGACAAGAGCACCAGAAGAGTGTACAAAAAAAATATGTAACAGTTTTTGTGCCTAAAAACTCCTAAACCTTATCCACAGATCAGATGTTATTTGAATATTCATTGTAATTGTATGGTATATAATGTGTCTCACCATTCATAGCAGACCTTCCCTTCCTATTGATTCATGCATTGATGCAAATGCTGTATATATGACATGCAATTGAAGTGAACTAATGTGGAGAGAAAGAGAGAGAAATCTACGCAATGTAAAGCCAAAAAAATAATATAAATGATTGGGTTTTGTGTAATGTTTTATGTTTTTTATTCTTCATTAGATTCTGTCGATTACCAGCTCTTATACTCAATGTTTGTGTGCTCTCTGGCCTTCATATACAGTACTGGCAGTGTATTTATGCTACCAGTGCTACACTAATGCTCTGTTATTTTTCTATCCACACCATTGGTATCCTTGGTTTCCATTTGATCTCTACTTCACTTTAAACACCATAATTGCGATTGACTTTCAGCGTTTGACTCTCACTCTCTCATACCGTTCCCCAACGCACACACACATACACAGTCTTGAAATGATTTTTGTCGACCCCTTCAATCCATTCCCCTCTAGGCCACAGACTGTGTGACATAGACTTTGATTTAAGCAATACCTCAAAGCCATTAACCGATTATTTATTGACGAAAAAATTGAATAAAATTTTGTTAAAGAAATCCTTTTTTTCATTTCATTTCATATAATCGACGAAAAAATGATTTTGAAAACACATTAAAAGGAAATTCAATGCAATCTAATTGTAATCAAAATATATTTTATTATTATTTCAATATATTTTATTATTTATTATTTGATTTATAGCATCAGTGCTATTATTCCCTGATTTATGGGAAGTACTTGTAATTCAATGCGATTTTACACTTTTATTTGATCACCTTTTTAGGGGTATTAGTGAATGAATTGTTTATTAGATGTGAAGATATTCTCTTATTTTTTCACTGAATTATTGTTTTATTGATTAGTTTAAAGAGACATTAATTTTTAGTGTAAAGAAAATTAGCATTAATTTTGATAACAAATATCTGATATAATAATTATTGATATTTTAGGGGGTTTTAAATTGACTGTCTCCTATTTATCGCATATTCATCATAACATTTCATTACTTAATATAAATAAAATTTATTTTAATATAAGGATTAAATGAAATACTCATTAGATTTGTGCAAATATATTGAAAAATGATTTCAATTGATATAAAAATGACCTTTTCTTGCTGTCCAATGAAACAAAATTGCAATTACACTAAAATATACACAACTCTTGTGCCATATTTTGCTACAGTTTGTCCACAAAAACACTTCTAAGAGTTAATTGAATTTCAATGTCTAACCACTAAGTAATGTAAATATGAGTTAATATAATGTCAATTATCATATCATATCTTATATCATATAGTTTTAGGTGTTTTATAGCAACACATGTCCTGACATTCATTATAAGCCAATAAATACTCTGCGCTATAAATGTGTAACTGAAGACAAACGCATAGCAAAAATATATAATGAAATATAATGTCTAAAATGAAAATCTGGTATTAAAGCAGAGAATAACCGACTTATCAATGATTGTGTTGATTGAGTATAAGAGAGAACAAACATTAAACATATGTCACCCAAAAATGCATTTAATACTCGACCCGAGAAGACGAGAAACAGTCGCGAGAGAGAGAGAGAGAGAGAGAGAGAGAGAGAGAGAGAGAGAGAGAGAGAGAGAGAGAGAAAAAA
>JAQGAT010001533.1:0-13474 GCA_034687845.1 Pantelozetes paolii
TCGGAAAGCCGTACGAGCCAAAGAATTTGCTGAGAAACGTTTGGCAGAAAAAGAGACAGAACTGGTTGAATACAAAGGAAAGTATGCAAAGGCCTTGGAGAATAAAATGAGTAACGCCGAGAAAGACACCCAAAAGCGTTTGAGAGCGTTGGAGAAGATGGTACTTAAGGTCACTCACGGCAGTGACGCCAGTACCTCTACTGAGGTCACAGAAGTTCCCACTGGAGATGATGGCATGCAGCTCTTTGTGAATCCAACTGATCCGCAGGCTCGACTCGAGGATTCAATCGTTTACGCCAACTTTACGGAGTTATGTGGAAGACGACAAGTTCACGGCTTCAAGAGGGAGATGACTTGGGATGAGTTGAAGGCGCTGTGTCTCAAGACTTGGGGTAAGACGAGCCCTTCGGACATCAGCGGATACCAGCTTTTCGACATTCGTTGTCGCGTTAGGTCCGGAACTGATAGGGTTGGCAGTGGACTTAGATCTCTTCACACATTGAACATCGTGCCAGCTGGAAGTTTTCAACCGGACATGGCTTATGTTTTTGATGTCAGGAGCTATGATTCACGGTACTCGGCTTCTGAATCAATAGCTGCAGGAATGAGAGCCGGATCGTCGTCTACAGGTGCACAATCGTATGTGCCCTCATCGACGGGAGCCAGGAATCGCATTGTCACCAGAGATGGAAGTGTCATCAGGATGGAGATCGACAATCCTCGTGAAGAAAGAGTCCGCGAACACCGGAGACGTGGAAGAGGTCGTGGCTTTCGTGGAGATCGTGAAGAATATCGTGGAGAACGTGAAGATTGAAAATTGTTGTTTTCATCGTCTATCTGCTCGGACAGATAAGCAGTTGTCATACACAAACACTTTACACAAAACATTACTTTTTCCTTATTTTATAATTTTGTCTTTAATACACATTATATAATCTTATATTTTATTGATTTTATATGATTTAATACATTATTTAATTTTAGTATGACGGAGAATAACCGTGGTGATCGTCTACGCGAGAGACGTGAATTGGCCCGAAAGTTGGAGAGACTTGGCCATATGATAAGATTGGCGGAGGAAATTAACCATCGTTTGCTGCCGTTATTAAAACAGATCTTCAACAGCCTCACCAATTTAATTTTGGAGACATGAGCACTCGGATGCTCAGTGGGCGATGGACGGTTCACTCCGTATCAACTTTAATTTTTATTTAATTTTTTTTTATTATTACATTTATTATAATCGCAAATATATTTCCTATTACCTGAGTTCTTAGAACTCTATTAATTTGAAACATTTTCTTACAATTATTAAAATCACATTTAATTTGTTTTATCCTTTTGTGTATCAAAATATGTTTTTGTATTTTTATATTCAGCCTTATAATAGGCCAAAAACATTGAAACTGTTTATTATTTTTAACATTAGTTTTACTTTAATATTAATTTCAATTTTAATTTTTCATTAATTGATAACATTTTCACTTAAATATTGTTTAAAATTTTTGTCAAAATTTCATTAAGAAAGGGAAAATTTGTGGACTTTAATATTGTTATTATTTTGTCTGTTTGTATAACAGTTTCAATGCTTCTGTGAGTTTGGGTGTCGGGTGTCCAACATTCCTTTGCAGGGCCCCAACTCGCAGAAGCATTGCATAGATATATATATTATTGAAACACTTTTTAAAAATCATTACATTATTTTATTTTATAAAATAAAGTTTAAAAAGTATTCCAGTCTTTGCCTACAATAATAAAATTTTATTTGTAATGGGTGTCAAAGGATTTGATTGACTTAAAGATCAATTTATGATTAAAAGCTACAAAATTATGACAAAAGATTGAATCAAAAGTTGATTTTTTTTTGCTTTTGAAAACCTTTTATGTCATACAAAATCAAAACTTCAGTTTCAGATCAAAATTTATTTAATAGTTTCAAATATAATTAATAAACTTTTTATTGATTTCAATTTTTATGCCGGTATTTATTGCCAGCATAAAAAAATAATCAAGGAAAAAGATTGAACAAAATAAAGTCAGAGATTTATTGCAATTAATTTCATTTAAGACTTGATTATAATTATCAATATTATTGTTTGATAACATTTCAGACGTTATATAAGAAGAAAAATGTTTTTTAGTTTTGAAGATAATAATCAATAAATATCTGTACAGTATTAGCGGGTGTTTGATATAACTTTCATATCTTTTCCTTAGTCTAATTTAATCCAGATCACATTTGCATACACTTCTTAATATTAGTGAATTATATTTATAGAAGGGTGTGAATCAAAGAAATATTAAAATTCAATCAATTTTATCAAATTTAAGGAAAGTATACAAAAAACTAATATTTCATTTGAAAATCATTTACACATTTATTAAACATACAAAAAAACTTCACTTTTTAATAATAATAAAAAAATATGAATAAATATTAAATATTATTAAACTGTTTATTATTTATATAAAAAATTGTATTTTATTCAAACCATTCATTTAAATGATTGTTAAGTAAACATAATTTTCAATCAATCAGATAATGAATGCATTTCTTCCGGTTCTTTTAATTTATTCATTTCATACTGACTTTTGTTTCTTTCAATTCATTTCATTTATTTTTTCAAATCTAAACAAATATCTCATTTCAAAGGTTTATGTTTTACTGTTGTGCCCAATGAATCAAGTTTTTGGAAAAAACCCTTTGAGTTATTGAAAGGGTTAACAAAATCACACAAATTACTTCAAAAAGGGCTCAGAATTCCTAATCAGATAATAAGCCGTTCTTAAGACACGATTGTTATAAAAGATTGCAAACAATTCATAATAAAAGTGAAATAATATTTTTAAAACAAAAAAACCTTAAAACAAATCCCCAATGAATTCAATATTTTTGATGGATTGCAAAACCTGTCTTAAAAAACTTATGCTAAAAATTGATTTGCTAATTAATTAGCTTATTATAAGCAAGGACATATTGGACAATTATTTTAATACAGCTTTTTCTGCATTACATTCTTGTTTTTGATCCACTTTTTACCGATTAATCAGAACATAATTATTAAAACTATATTTCAATGAGATATTGAGAAAAAGTATTTTTTTTTTAGTTTTTATTAAATTATGTTATTTTTTGCACAAATTCTTATTCATTTTGAAAGTTGCTCTCAATTTCCTGTCTCATTGATAGCAGTCTTACAACACTAAAAATAATTGTGTTTTTTATATGTGCAGACATTATATTCACGAAAATCTTAATCCAATTTTGAGCCAAAAAATATATTCAAGTATTGAATGGTTGGCTGAAAATTGAATTATATTTTCATTTTCACTGTATTTTGTAATAAAAACCTTTTCCTTATAATTCAATATTTGTTTAAAAGGTTTGCAATTGAACTCAAATATTGAATTTTGATAAAGAATTTAAATTTCATTAGTAAAGTAATCAATGGCATTTTGGCATTTTGGCATTTTTGCTAACAGTGCCAAAAATTTGCTGCAAGTCTTGTGCCAAATACTACAAAAATAATAATAGGTTTTTCTCTCGGTTTTCACTTTTTTATATTATATTATAATCAAAATGTTTTGCAATTATATTTCTCTAAGCTTTTGAGGGTTTGATTGTCTTTATCCTCAAAACAGTTACTCTTTTACATAAGAAAATAATAAAAATTTCAATTTCTTTAATACAATTGTGACCAAATCGGTGGCCAATTAGTGGCCAATCGGTCAGCAATTAAACGATTAAACGATTTTAAAGTAAAAACTGATTTATTACTGAAAACGTTGAACAAAAAGTGATATCAAAAAAGCGTTGAAAACAATGAATGCATTGAATGATAAGAAAAGTCCGGCGCTGTTGAGACTACTGCGCTCTGGTGTCCACAATTCCCGGCCCTTTAGAAGTCGCACCGAAAGAGGAGTTGTTTTCCCGTCGCGGCACACATCTGGTCTTCCCATTGCTGGTAATCGGCGGCTCCGTTGGCCCACACATACACACAATGTGAGCGCAACTCAATGCGTCGGAACGGAAGGCCAGACCAGTCCAGAGACTCGGCGAGATTTTCGGCCTCTTGTCGGGTGGCTCGTCGGTCGTGGGAGTATTGGACGACTCGTCGGCGATATCCATCCCAAGGGTAGTAGAGTCGGACGACCTCGCAATAGCCGATGTTTCCGGTGGACAGGAGTCGGTATTCATAGTCCATTGTTGTTGTGTTTGTCGGGACTGTTCAGAAATTACGTTACGACGAAAAGGGGGACAAAAATCGGGTTTTTCCGTTAAATTGCAGAAAACGTTGTTTTCTTGTGTTTCGTCTGTTTGTCCATCGATTTGAATCGGGTTTTCGGGAATAGTGTCCATTTTCGGTGATATTTCGGCAGTTTCCGAAGAAGATGTCTTAACGTCGTCAGAAATGCGACAAAAATACGGAAATAATGACGAAGAGTGCGAAACAATAGTACGGATGACTGTTTTGTCGGTTTCACTGACCAACTGATCGATACGATAGGTTTCGGCGCCCAATCTCTCAGTTATAACGCAAGGGGCGACAAAATAAGGGGTCATTTTGTTCTTTGAGGGGTGATTAGGCGGTAGTCTGTATTTAACGACGTCTCCGACGATAAACGAAGACTTCGAGTGCTTTGAGTCGTGTTTTTGCTTCGTTTCGGTCTGATATCGTCGAGACCTGTCTGTTGCGAGTCTTCTGGACTCTTCTATCGATGTTTCGGGAACGGCATGTCCTTCAGCAGCGATTCCGAAGTGCAGATACCGTGGAGTGAATCCAGTGGTGCTGTGAGGCGTGTCGTTGATTGCGTTGATAGCTGTGGAGAGCGCTGTCGACCACTTAAGGCTTGGATTCTCGTTGAGTCTGACTTGAAGACCGACTTTGATCTTCCCGTTGGTTCGTTCACAAAGTCCGTTCCCTTGTGGGTGATAGGGCGGAGTCAGCAGTGGTTTGACTCTGTGTTTGTCCAGAAAGTTGCGATAGTGTTTGGACGTAAAGTTCGTCCCGTTGTCAGAGAGTATGGCTTTCGGAGTGCCTACTGAGTCAAAGAGTCGACTCAAAAAACTGATGACAGCCTCTGACGTGTTTCGCTTGACGGCCTGTGCCCAAACATATCTCGAGTGATGGTCAACGACGGTTAGTATGTATTTAGCGGCTGTGGCGTTGGCAGCGGTGCCCATCACTATCGTATCGATAGCCCACAGTTTGTTGGGAGCTTCGGGCGTCTCAATCGGATTACTGTTGCCAAGCGTTGGTTCTGTCGGTGCTTTGATGATCTGACAGGTCGGACAAGTTTTAACGTAACGGCGAATGTCTTTCTCTTTTGTCGGCCACCAGTACTGACCAGAGATAAGACGCATAGTGCTTTCGATACCTGGGTGGTTGACATCATCGTGGAACTGTTTCAGGACTTCTGAGATCAGCGATGGCGGAACAACAGTTCTCTTTCGGCCGTTGACTGAAACTATCGTTAATCCGTCGACGACTTCTGACTTTCGTAACGAATAATCGGTAATCTCGTGTTGTTTTAGAAGGAACTGGTCGTCGGATATGAAACACATGACTGGGCTTCGGCTAAGCGCGTCGGCGGCTTTGTTGTCTTTGCCGGGTCGGTGGTGAACAGTGTAGTCGTAAGTGCCCAGCCGTACAGACCATCTGAAGAGTCGTGAAGACGGGTTCGGCACAGAGAACAGCCAACGAAGCGCTGCGCAATCAGAGTACACGTCAAAGTGACTGCCCTCGAGGTATACACGAAAGTGTTCGACGGCTTTGACAACAGCTAAACACTCGAACTCTGCAGAAGAATATCGTCTTTCGGCGTCATTAAGCTTATACGACCAGTAGGCTATCACTCGTTGTTTGTCGTCGTCGTCTTTTTGCATTAGAACGGCGCCGAGTCCTAGTGCTGACCCGTCTGTTTGCAGAATCAGTGGACGGCTTGGATCGAAAATCGTTAGTACCGGTGCTGTTGTCAGTGCTTGTTTGAGCCGGTCGAAGGCGTTCTGCTGGAGCTCTGTCCAGACAAAGGGAATCTGTTTGCGGGTGAGAGCCGTTAAGGGTTCGGCGATCTTTCCGAAGTTCTCGACGTATTCGCGGTAGTAGTTGGCGAGTCCAACGAACTGTTGTACATTCAAGACGTTCTTCGGCGTTGGAAACTCGGCCACGGCTTTGATCTTTGACGGTGCAGGTCGGACACAGTTATGAGACACGACGTGTCCTAAGAACTCGATTTCGGCGGACATAAAGTTACACTTTTCGCGTCTGAGGCGAATGCCTTCTTTCTGAAGCGTATAGAAGACACGGGACAGTAGGGCTTCGTGTTCTTCTTTGGTCTTGGTGTGGACTACGATGTCGTCTAAGTACAGTTCTACGCCTTGTCCAACGAAGTCTTTAAGAACATGTCGGAGCTCGCGTTGAAAGACTGACGTGGCGTTCTTGAGTCCCATCGGGAGGACAGTCCACTCGTATTGTCCGTAAGGGGTGACAAATCCAGTCTTCTCCATTGAATCAGGGTGCAGAGGGAGGTGCCAATAACCCCAGGCGACGTCTAGGGACGAGAAGACCGCAGATCCGGACAGTTTGTCGATTAAGTCTCTGATGATTGGCAGTGGTTCGCGTTCACTGACTGTGAGTGCATTCAGTTTCCGGAAATCGATTACTGGTCGAAGAGTTCCGCCTTTCTTGGGAACCAAGAACATCGGCGAAGCGAATGGCGATCGCGAGGGTCTAATGAGTCCTTTGGCCAGGAGGTCGTCCGTGTGCTTCCGGAGCTCTGCTTCTCTTATCGGTGAGAGACGAAACGGTCTTTGATGGACAGGCACTGCGTCTGCCTTCAGACGTATGATGTGTTGTGCGGTCCCGATCCGACCAATGTCCTTGTCGTGTTTGGCGAACACATCGAAACGGTTCAGAAAAGTGTCGAAATTTGCGTTGTTTTCGACGATCATTGAGATTCCTGTCGTCGGTTGAAGTCCATAGCTCTGGTGCATCAGTTGATCGTAACAGAGAGTCATCTGGAAGGCTATGAAGGCGTCGACTCCGAGCAATGCATCGAAAGTCACGTCTGAAAAGACATGAATCGGGAAACGTTGAGACATTCCCTCGACTTCCAGTACGGGAGTGACTCGTCCTTTGGTTTCTGTTTCGCCATTGACTTGTCTTATACGGATGGCTGTGTTCGGGTCGGGCATCAGTCCAAGTCTTGAAGCCGTTTCGGCCGAAATCGCTGTTAACGTCGATCCCGTGTCGAGAAATGCTCGAACGGGTTGTCCGTTAATCAGGACAGTGTAGTACTTATAGGTTGGAGTCTCTGAACAACAAATAGCATTAATAGAGTCGGAAGGCTGAGTACTTGCCGGCTGTGCTGTGTCTTTAGGTTCAGTGCGAGGGCAGAGACGCTTCCAGTGCATCGCTCGCTCTCCGTATCGGAGACATCGTGGACATGGAGTGCTCGGCAAGTCGTCAGGTCTTGACTTCGAATGACCGGAGCCTTCGGTGCGTCGGAAATCACGTTTTTTCTTGTGATGCGTATGTTCGGAGGACTCGTGTGCATAGAAGGTGGATTCGCCAGTCCTTCTGTATCTTTTAGGCTTCGTGGCCTCAATATTCAGCGCGAGTCTGACCCATTCATCTGGAGTTTTGGGGTTCTGTGCGGCCAAATGGTTTCGATAGGCTTCGGGCATGCCTTGCGTCAGCAGTGACACTTGTGCGTCGTCGGGAATGCGGCCTTTGATAAGAAGACGACGTTTCTCTTTGTAATACGTGTCCACCGTTTCATTAGCCTTAAGGTATCGTTCGGTTGCAGCGCATATCGGGTTAATCTCTGCTCCACCGAAGCGTTGAAGCATTTTGTCAACAACTGTTGCCCAATCGTGTGCTTCAATGATCCGTTCCTGTGAGTACCAGGAAAGTGCGTCACCAGTCAGGTGCCGAAGAAGTGCATGAATGCGGTCCGAGACCAACAAGTCTTTAGTCGCGATTCCGAAGATATCGATCCATTCTGTGGCAGAAATCGCAACGTCCTTAGCGTTGAACTTCTCACAGAACAGACCTGTGAATGGCTTGACTGCGTGCGCAGACGCAGTAACGATAGGAAGTGTCGCCACTTCCGGTGTCGATTCGGTCGGCGGACAGGTATGTGAGGACAGCGTCGGTGCAGACATCGAAGGGTTCGACAGGTCGTCAACGATGACTGACCCCGAATCGCTTACTGTAGTCACTGGCTGTGCATTTCCGGTCTGCGTTATCTGTTGGGCGAACCGGTCCTCGACTTCAGTCCTTATCTCGTCCTTAAGGCGTTGACATTCGGACCGAAAGTCGGCCTTCATTTCGTTCATCGCTGTCAGCAGAGCCTGCATATTGAGTGCAGCGCCGGCTTCGGGCGGTTGCTGTCCTTTGTTACGTCTCGGAGGCATCACTGATACGAATGACACGTGTTTTCAGATTTAACGTTGATTTTGTCGAAATCGTCTGAAATTCAGTCGTAGTTTTGAGCGTAAGGTCGGTGCGTAAGGTTATTCTCGGCGACTGCGCCAAATTGTGACCAAATCGGTGGCCAATTAGTGGCCAATCGGTCGACAATTGAAACGAAAAGCGTTTTTAAAGTAAAAACTGTTTTATTACTGAAAACGTTGAACAAAAAGTGATTACAAAAACGGTTGAAAAACAATGAAAGCATTGAATGATAAGAAAAGTCCGGTGCTATTGCCCTCTTGTGATCACATTCCCGGCCCCTTCGACGAAGTTACCGGAAAAGGGTGGCGACGAAATCGCGGGACCTTCCGAGGACAAGGTAGAGGCGGTCCTCCCATTCTCGTCTGTCTTCGGCGCCGTTGGCCAAAACGTAGAGGCAATGACTGCGCACTTCGACGCTACGGAAGGGAAGGCTGGACTCGCCGATGAGTTTGGCGATAGCCGTCGCTTCTTCTTGAGTCGCCGCTCGGTGTCCAGAGTACACGACGATGAAGTGGCCTTCGGGATACTGGAAGGGGTGGTCTTCGCGGCGAATTTGACAATAGCCGGGTAAACCGGAAAACAGCAGCTGGTATTCAAACATTGTTGTGATGAGTTCAGGGTCTGTCCAAAAATTACGTTACTAAGAAAAGGGGGACAAAAATACGTTTTTTCGGTTAAATTGCAGAAAACGTTGTTTTCTTTTGTTTCATCGATCTGTCCATCGATTTGAGTCGGGTTTTCGGCAATTGTGTCCATTTTCGGCGTTCTTTTTGTCGAATCAGAAGTAAGTGTCTTAAAGGCGTCGGAATTGCGACAAAAATACGGAAATAATGACGAAGAGTGCGAAACAAAGGATCGGATGACTGAAGGGTCGGATTCACTGACCAACTGATTCATACGATATGTTTCTTCGCCAAGTCTTTCAGTTATAACGCAAGGGGCGACAAAATAAGGTGTCATTTTGTCTCTCGACGGGTGATTAGACGGAAGGCGGTATTTGACGACATCTCCGATAATAAACGAAGACTTTGAGTGTTTTGAGTCGTGTTTTTGCTTCGTTTCGGTCTGATATCGTCGAGACCTGTCTGTTGCGAGTCTTCTGGACTCTTCTATCGATGTTTCGGGAACGGCATGTCCTTCAGCAGCGATTCCGAAGTGCAGATACCGTGGAGTGAATCCAGTGGTGCTGTGAGGCGTGTCGTTGATTGCGTTGATAGCTGTGGAGAGCGCTGTCGACCACTTAAGGCTTGGATTCTCGTTGAGTCTGACTTGAAGACCGACTTTGATCTTCCCGTTGGTTCGTTCACAAAGTCCGTTCCCTTGTGGGTGATAGGGCGGAGTCAGCAGCGGTTTGACTCTGTGTTTGTCCAGAAAGTTGCGATAGTGTTTGGACGTGAAGTTCGTTCCGTTGTCAGAGAGTATGGCCTTCGGAGTGCCGACTGAGTCAAAAAGTCGACTCAGGAAACTGATCACTGCTTCTGACGTGTTTCGTTTGACGGCCTGTGCCCAAACATATCTCGAGTGATGGTCGACGACGGTTAGTATGTATTTAGCGGCTGTTGCGTTGGCGGCGGTGCCCATCACTATCGTATCGATAGCCCACAGTTTGTTGGGAGCTTCGGGCGTCTCAATCGGATGACTGTTGCCAAGAAATGGTTCGGTCGGCGCTTTGATGACCTGACATGTCGAACATGTTTTGATATAGTGGTGGACGTCTCTCTCTTTCGTTGGCCACCAGTACTGGCCAGAGATGAGTCTCATAGTGCTGGCAATACCGGGGTGATTGACGTCATCGTGAAATTGTTTCAGTACTTCGGGTATCAGTGAGTGCGGAACGACTGTTCTTTTGCGGCCGTTAACAGAAACCATCGCTAATCCGTTGACGACTTCTGTCTTTCGTAACGAATATTCGGTGATTTCGTGCTGTTTGCGTAAGAACTGATCTTCGGATATGAAGCACATAACGGGGCTTCGGCTTAAGGCGTCGGCGGCTTTGTTGTCTTTACCGGGTCGGTGATGCACTGTGTAGTCGTAAGTGCCTAAGCGTACAGACCATCGAAACAAACGTGAGGTCGGGTTCGGTACAGAAAAGAGCCAACGAAGGGCTGAACAATCAGAGTACACGTCGAAGTGACTGCCCTCGAGGTATACACGAAAGTGTTCGACGGCTTTGACGACTGCGAGGCATTCGAACTCTGCTGATGAGTAACGCCTCTCCGCGTCGTTCAGCTTATAAGACCAATAGGCTATCACTCGCTGTTTGTCGTCGTCGTCCTTTTGCATTAGTACAGCGCCGAGTCCTAGTGCTGACCCGTCTGTTTGCAGTATCAGTGGACGGTTTGGATCGAAAATCGTTAGTACCGGTGCGGTCGTGAGTGCCTGTTTGAGCCGGTCGAAGGCGTTCTGCTGACGCTCCGTCCAGACAAATGGCGTTTGTTTTCGGGTGAGTGTCGTTAATGGTTCAGCAATTGTTCCGAAGTTCTCGACGTATTCGCGATAATAGTTGGCGAGACCAACAAACTGTTGAACATTTTGTACGTTCTTCGGTGTCGGGAACTCGGCTACGGCTTTGATCTTTGACGGTGCAGGACGAACACAGTTTTCGGATACGACGTGTCCTAAGAACTCGATTTCGGCGGACAGAAAGTTACACTTTTCGCGACGGAGGCGAATGCCTTCTTTCTGAAGAGTCTGAAAGACTCGGGACAGTAGGGCTTCGTGTTCTTCTCGGGTCTTGGTGTGGACTACGATGTCGTCTAAGTACAGTTCGACGCCTTGTCCGACGAAGTCTTTAAGGACATGCCGGAGCTCACGTTGAAAGACTGAGGTGGCGTTCTTGAGTCCCATCGGGAGGACAGTCCACTCGTATTGTCCGTAGGGGGTGACAAACCCGGTCTTCTCCATGGAATCGGGGTGCAGCGGGAGATGCCAGTATCCCCAGGCGACGTCTAGGGTCGAGAAGACTGCAGATCCGGACAGTTTGTCAATCAAGTCTCTGATGATAGGCAGTGGTTCGCGTTCACTGACTGTAAGTGCGTTCAGTTTCCGGAAATCGATTACCGGTCGAAGAGTTCCGCCTTTCTTAGGAACTAAGAACATCGGCGAAGCATAAGGTGAATGCGAGGGTCGGATGAGTCCTTTGGCCAGGAGGTCATCGGTATGCTTCCGGAGTTCGGCTTCTCTTATCGGTGAGAGTCGAAACGGTCGTTGATGGACAGGCACTGCGTCGGGCTTCAGACGTATGACGTGTTGTGCTGTGCCGATCCGTCCAATGTCCTTATCGTTTTTTGCGAAGACATCGAAATTATTCAGAAAGTTGTCGAACTTTGCGTTGTTTTCGACACAAGTGGAGACCCCTGTCGTGGGTTGGAGTCCGTATGTCTGATGCACCAGTTGATCGTAGCAGAGAGTCATCTGATAGGCTATGAAGGCATCGACACCGAGTAACGCATCAAAGGATACGTCAGAGAAGACGTGGATCGGGAAGCGCTTCGACATCCCTTCGACTTCCAGTTCAGGAATGACTCGGCCTTTAGTTTCTGTTTCGCCATTGACTTGCTTTATGCGAATGGCTGTATTCGGGTCGGGATTCAAGCCAAGTCTTGCCGCCGTTTCGGTCGATATTGCTGTTAACGTCGATCCCGTGTCGAGAAACGCACGAACGGGTTGTCCGTTAATCAGAACAGTGTAGTACTTATAGGTCGGAGTCTCTGTACAACAAAGAGTGTTAATAGAGTCGGAGGGTTGAGTACTTGCCGGCGGAGTCGAGTCCTTTGGTTCGGTTCGGGTGCAGAGACGCTTCCAGTGCATCTCTCGGAATCCATATCGCAGACATCGAGGACATGGAGTTGATGGCAGGTCGTCTGCCTTCGGTTTCGCTTGACTTCCGGTTTCGGAGCGACGAAAGTCTTTCTTCTTTCGATAAGGCCTTGAATCGGAGGCTTCGTGTGCGTGAAAAGTGGATTCGCCTGTTCGTCGATATCGCTTCGGTTTCAGCGATTCAATCGTTAGCGCTATTCGTATCCACTCGTCCGGAGTTTTCGGATTCTGTGCGCCGATGTGAGTCTTATAGGCTTCGGGCATGCCTTGTGTCAGTAACGCCACTTGCGGTGCATCGTTCAGACCCGCTTGGATGAGGAGCCGACGCTTCTCCTTATAGTAGTCGTTGACTGTTTCGTTGACTCGTAAATAGCGTTCAGTGGCCGCACAGATCGGATTTATTTCAGTTTTGCCAAAGCGTTGAAGCATTTTATCGCAAACTGCTGTCCATTCGGTGACGTTTCTGATGTGCTCCTGGGCATACCATGCAAACGCGTCTTCGGACAGGTGTCTGGCCAGGGCTGTGATCCGGTTCGGGACCGACAGATGCTGAGACACAGCGTCGAACACTTCGATCCACTCTTCGGCTGAAATTGCAGTGGACTTCCCACTGAACTTCTCGCAGAGGAGACCTGTGTGTGTGTGTGTGGTCTGCGCAGGCGCGTAGACAACGGAAGCGGAAGTAATGACAGGCGTGGGTGTGAGAGACTGCGGATCAGCTTCTGAGGTCAAGTGCGGCGCTGAAGAGGACGACTGGTCATCAACAATGATGGATGCAGTGTCGCTGCTGTTCGGCTGCTGTGCACTTCCGGTCTGACCCGAGCGTTGGATCTGTTCCTCGATCTCTGTCCTGATCTCTGCGCGAAGTCTGTCTTCAAGTCTTTGATTTTGTTCCCGAATCTCTGACTTCATTTCGTTCATCGCCGTTAGCAGAGCCTGCATATTGAGTGCAGCGCCGGCTTCGGGCGGTTCCTGTCTTCTACTGCGCTTCGGAGGCATAACGTATATGAATGACACGTGTTTTCGGTTTTAACGATAATTTCGTAGAAATCGTCAGAAATTCAGTCGTTATTTCGAGCGTAAGGTCGAAGCGTGAGGTTATTCTCAAAGACTGCGCCAAATTGTGACCAAATCGGTGGCCAATTAGTGGCCAATCGGTCAGCAATTAAACGATTAAACGATTTTAAAGTAAAAAC
>JAQGAT010001534.1:0-13462 GCA_034687845.1 Pantelozetes paolii
TTCTGATGGAGGCAGATATTCAATGGGATTTTAACATAAGATTCCTTATGGGGATTTAACATGGAGGTTTCCGTAGGAAGCAGATCTTCAATAGGCCTTTAACATGGGATTATCTATGGGGTTTTAACATGGAAGTTTCTGATGGAGGCAGATATTCAATGGGATTTTAACATAAGATTCCTTATGGGGATTTAACATGGAGGTTTCCGTAGGGGCAGATCTTCAATAAGCCATTAACATGGGATTATCTATGGGGTTTTAACATGGAAGTTTCTGATGGAGGCAGATATTCAATGGGCTTTTAACATGGGATTCCTTATGGGGATTTAACATGGAGGTTTCCGTAGGGGCAGATCTTCAATAAGCCATTAACATGGGATTCTCTATGGGGCTTGCCGATGGAGGCAGATATTCACTGGGCGTTTAACATAAGATTCTCTTTAGAGATTTAACATGGGGTTTCCAGTGGAAGCAGATCTTCAACGGGCCTTTAAAATGGGATTCTCTATAAAGATTTAACATGGGATTTCATTTTTGGAAAATTAAAAAAAAAATCCAGGAATAAGTAATCAAATCATTTAACATCAATACTTATTCCTTTTACTGAAAACTGAAATTATAGGCTTGACTCATTCCTTGTTTTTGTATAGTTTTTGCAATGTTTTAATTGATTTTATATATAATAAATATTTTTCCGATTTTAATAATTGTTTATCAAATGACCGGTTGTTTCAATCATTCAATTAATAAGTCTGATTGAAACTAAAAGGGGGTTAAAGGGTGTCAAAGGGTTCCTAAGGGTTCCTAAGGGTGTCTAAGGGCTTATCAATACTTTTAATATAATTACAATTAAATATTATTTTAAATGAATGAATGAATTGAAGAAAACTTTTATAACCAATGAATGAATGAAAACGTTATTTATATTTATGTTTAGTTTTCAATACATTTTCAAAACAAAACATTATTTCGTTTTTTTATCATTAAATTTGAATAAACCTTAAATTGTATTGAAATACCCCTTAATATAAGTGAAATACCCCTGAATTGTATTGATTTAATGGAGACCTCAAACTCGGGAAAACATTTGCGGAAACGGAAGAAAAGGCTTTTGAATTCAATCCGAGGACAGGTTTTGACTAAAAATTATCCAAATTTTGAGTTTTAATTGTCTTTTGATTTGTCTTTAGATTGAGTTCTACTTCAGTGACGCAAACCTAAGACACGACCGCTTTATGAGACAATTGATTGGCGCCGAAGACCCGGAACTGATGGGCAGACAAGAGGTTCCGTTGAATGAGTTCTTGAAATTCAATAAAATATCGGAAATGACTGAAAATATTCGCGACATTCGGCTGTCCTTAGAGTCCTCTAAGTCTCTGTCCTTAGACTCAATCCAATTGACTGTTAAACGGATTAATCCTTTTGTCAATAATGACCGCAATTATGACGAATCGACTCTTTATGTCGAAAGACTTCCGCCGAATGCCGGCCACCAATGGATTCGTTCAGTCTTTCAACCCTTCGGTGACATTCAGTACCTAAAGGTTCCGCACTTTAGACACAACAACAATATTATGGGATTTGCTTTCATTGAATACCAGTCCCCAGAGTCGGCACAGAAGGCTCTCAAACATTTCAATCGATTGTCCGGTAATGAGACCAAAGTTGACGAACAAATGAGCGATAATTCAGTTTCAGATCAGTTGTCGACTGAGACTCAATCTGAAGGTGCGGTCAAACGAAAGCACGAAAGCAGTGATGAAGAAGGGATTGAATCAAAAAAAGCAAAACTGAGTGAAGAAAACAATATTTCAATGAATTCTTCGGACATTTTGGACGACAAATGCGAAACAAATCCTAAAACCGATGAAACGGTTCGTAAAAAGAAGAAAAAGAGACGAAGAAAGCGGAAAATATTGGCCACGGATTCAATTGAAGACAATGAGAAGGAATTGATTAGTAATCTGAGAGTTATGTCCAAAAAAGAGTGGAAGAAATGGAAGAATAAATATTTGAAACTTCAGAAGCAAACCATGTCTTCAATAAAGCGATCGCTTTTGGCCACCAATGAAGACACTGATAGACAACAACCCGATTGTCAGTCCGAGAAAGTGGACAACAGTTTGAGTGAACAGACCTTCGATTCGGGACTTATTATAAAATTAGATTTCAATGTAATGTCCAATCAATTCATTGAAAGTGAATTCAAGCGAAACATTAGACTAATGGCTGACAAACATGTCATTCAATACGTAGACATCGATAGCAAACAAATTGAGTTCAAAGACAACCAAACAATTCATGGCTTTTGTTATATTCGGACAAATTGTGCCGACGATTGTCAACGACTGACAACTAATGAAAGACTCAAACAATTAGGAAGTATTGGTGTCTTAGAAGGAAAGGAAGAATCGGATTATTGGCACAAAATATTTGAGGAAAGGATGAAAAAGAAGTCAAACAATGGTAACAAACAAAACAACAAAATGAGAGGATTTGACAAAATCATCAAAAGAGCCGAAAATATTGAAACCAAAGTCAATAAACACATAAAATTCAGTTTTGACTGAAATCTACACTCATTTCAGGCTTTTGTAAATAATTTGATGAATAATTCATTCAATCATTGATTCAATCATTCATTCATTTAATTGTTGTTTAAATTACAATAAAATTGTTTTTCATTTCATTTCTTATAAAATAAATGTCTTTTCAATTGAAAACTGATTTTTAATTAAATGTTTGACAAAAATAAATGTAAAAAATGATTCAATGTTTTGTTGAAACCTATCGTCTGTTCCCTCTGAAGCCACCGCCTCCTCGGCCACCAAACCCTCCGCCGCCTCCTCCGCGACCACCAAAACCTCGGCCGCCGCCTCCGCGACCTCTACCGCCAAAACTATTTCCGCCGAAACCGCCTCCCCTTCCGCCACCTCCTCGTCCACCTCCGCGACCACCACCGCGTCCGCCGCCACGACCTCTACCACCTCCTCCCCGACCCCTTGTCTTTTGTCCCGGATTTGGTAGAAACCTCTGAAGTGGTAATAGTTTTTGCGGATCGATGTATATCTTCTGTGATATCGGGAACGACGAGGCCTTCATATTCTCGGAAAGGGTTACAGAAATTGACTTCAAATACAAACAAATGATTAATAAATTGAAAAATATTTCAGATTTGAGGCAAAACTCACGTAATCTCTGATCGATCCGAAGATTTCGTCCACTTTTCCGATTTGTTGTTTATTTTCGGTAAATATCGGGGCATTAAAAAAGGGGACGTCTTCTACAGTGGACTTACAGACCAATTGGTTTTGACACTCGTGTGTATAATATCCAAACTCTTTGACCACTTCGGGCGGTCCGGCATCGTATCCCCGGTTACCGCCAAACCCGCGACCACCGCCTCCGCCGAATCCACGGCCACCTCTACCGCCACCACCGAAACCACGACCTCCTCCTCCTCTACCGCCGCCACCAAATCCTCGGCCACCGAAACCTCGGCTCATATTTAGTGTGATTTAAGTCTCAATTAAATAATCGTTTATTTATTGATGTTTTAAAACACGTGTTGTTTTGCACACAAATACAGTCAAACCTATCCTTCAAATGACTTTTAAGTTATATTTTGTTATCAATTATTAAGATATTAATTATTTTTATATTTATTATAAACAAATATTTTTCAATAATTTGTAATAAAAACTAAAATTAATTGAAATAATAATTAAAAACTAATTTAATTGAAATAAAAGTGAAATAAAAGTGATTTTATTGTATTTTATTGTAATTATTATTGCTTTCAATAAATAATGTGAAGAAAGCGTCGATTGAATTGAGTTTGCGCTCAAACTCTTCACAAAAGTATTCAAGAATTAGAGACAAAGAATAGAATATTCACTAAAATCAATGAAATTTCAATGAATTTAATCTAAAAAAACCAATTTTTAAATATAAGACCAGATGATTAAAATTTATACATGGTCATCTCTACAAGGTTATCTCTACATGGTTATTTACACAGCTATTTCATTGACAATTTTGATCAATGCCAATTTTGTTAGTGAATGATGAATAGAGAGAATAAGATCTTCATTATATTAATTTAATTTTCTTTAGTTTAATTGAATTATTGTTTCAATTCAGGGGTTTATTATTAGCAAACATGAGTTTAGTGTCTAAAAGGGGGTTATTGTGTGTTTCTGTTGTGTTTTTATCACAATTACTACACATTTAATAAAATTATTATTTTTCGCAATAAATTATTTATTGAATAATATATTGTGTGTTAACTGACCTCTCACTATATACCCCTCACTATATACCCCTCCACATACCTATCCCTCACTCCATACCCACATCAGTGAAATGCGATTAAAATGAATAATAGACTCAATATTATGAAGAAATTTATTATTTTCTGTATTTGTGATGAAATTATGAATAATTAATGGATTTTTAGTTTCAATTAATTATAAAAATACATAAAAATATGCTTTGAATTAAACATTTGCTAAATATTTGGTGGAAACGGAAAGTAATGATTAATTTTGGAGAAAATAAAGATTCATTAAATGATATTATATTTAGAGTCGTCTCCAAACTATTTCTTGTATAATATGATTGGACAGACCTACCAATCGATAGCACCGTCTCTCGAGTTTTGACTTTTAATGCTTTTGCCTTCAAATCTAACGAATGAATAGACGGCTGAACACAACTAAATAAAAGTCTGTTTCTGTGTATCTCTTGTTGTGAACAAAAGTTTTGTAAAATGAAACACAAACTAATCCATTGAAAACAGAAATGAATAAACAGTTTGTCATTAATTTTGTTTTAAGATTTGCAAACAATTCATTGCATTTCAGTATTATTTTCCTTCATTTAGTCAATTGTTTCACTTCTTTGACTGCAAATCCTATGAATAAAAGTTTTCATAATAAGTGCCATTCAATTGCATTATCGGCCGAACAGTCAGAATATGGTTTCAATAATATCTCCGATCAGTTAAGAGATGAGTTGACGTTAAGATTGTTTGGTTTAAATAGGAGTGCAATGTTGAGGAAAGGGAGGCAAAGGAGACGACACAGTATTGCACCTCAATATATGATTGACTTATATTCTATGGCTTCCAATAATGATAACAATTTTTCAAACAATTATAAAAATAATATGAAATATAATTCAAATACAATAAGAAGTGTTAGCCATTCGGGTGAGTTTAGTTTCTATTGTTTCCTAATTATCCCTGATATCACTCCAAGCAATCTCCAAAAAAAACTTTATATTCCCTGAAAATAATTAGTGTTTAGTCGCAAAGCTAAGCATTTTTTTGTCATATTATAAATCAATTAACAAATATATAGAGAATTGATTTAAATGTTATGAAATGTTTATATTTTCAAAATGTAGTCCAAATTTGTTATAAAAATGAGTTTTGAATTGAATTTTTTCTTATTTTTGAAAGTCTATTGAAATAATTGTAAAATTCTTTTGCAATAAATAAATATTTGTTTTAAAATTAATACTATTTTTGTAAACACTTGTCAATAGAAAAATCAATGTTTGGGCTCAAGAGTCTGAAATATTAATCTAAAAACAATTGAAATTATTGTTTAATATAATTGATGTAAAAATATTCAAATATTAATTTGAATTCAATTTAAAATAACTTTATATTAAGAGTTACTTCAGAAAATATTTTCACAGTTTTTGTCTATGAATTTATTTTTAAAACCATTTTTAAACTCACAATTAAAACATCAAATTTTAGGTAATTTGAGTTTTTAAAATTTAATATTAAAGTAAACCTGAATATTAATGAATCCATTATTTCATAAGAATATACAAATAAAAATATATTTTTGATTTTATGTCTCACTTTATATGAAAATGTAAAATAGTGTCCAAACTATTAATTTGTGTGAAAAACAAAAATCTGAAAGTTTTATGAAATAATTTAAATATTTTATTTGCAAATTAGTGAAAGCATTACTACTTTTAGCTTATAATGGATTCAAGCTTTTAATGCATTCAATAATAAATGAAATGAAATTTATTTTTGAATTTACAGTATAAAAGGGTTTTTAGTAGTAATTTAACAAAATTTTACGACTTCTCTGAAAACTTATAATTTTTGGATTCATTTAATAAAGTTATCATTAGATCTGAAAAATGATTTTGTAATTACTGTTAGAAATAACTTTTTACCGGAAAATATACAGCCATTAAGTGAAACAGAATTATTGAATCTTCCCTACAGTTATAGTTGACTACATTTTCTGGACAACTGTGCACACTATCTGTCTGTCCGTCCATTCGCAGCGAAAAAATATATTAGTGTCAGAACATTAGACAACAAATAAAGGGATAGGTTTAGTACAAAACTCTTCAACAATTCACTTGCAATTAATTTTTGGACAAAATTGCAAAATCAATAAAATTTATTCACAGTTTCACTGAATGTTAACAATATTTGCGTTCAAAATATTCAGAATTTAATTAAATGTTTGAAAATATTAATTGTTTTCAAGTTTTTCATTACTATAAGTGTTTTATATCATATTTATTGTCTTCACTGAGATATCATTAGTTTTGAGCCATAAATCAAGACGTTCTGAGTATAACTGAGAGAAAAGGGTGGTTAACACAAACAACACTACTTTCCCCTCCATATGGCTGACAGTAATTAAAATGATGAATGTCTTAACACAATATATTTTACAGAATTAGTGCTTAAACTAAGCCTTTTTGTGCCAAAAAAACTATAATGAATAGTTTTTGATTCACAGGTCTTCAAATTGATGAGGGTTAAAAGATTGGGTTAATCGCAATCTTTTGTCTAATTTACCGTTAACTCAATGAAACACTGATTTTGTAACTTGAACACTTTAATTAACTTTAATCAAATAACTAAAGTTTGGGTAGAAAGGTGATAAACAGAAGGACCACCTTGGTAGATAATAAAAGCGTCAAAGGTTTTCAATTATTAGCGATTTTTTTGTTATACAGTACTTTGAGCTTATCTTTCGTTTTATTGGTCTTAAAACTGATGTAAAGAATGAAAAGCAGATATAATAGTGAATAGCGTTTACTGTTTGTAAAATATTATATAAAAATATACTGAAACTCACCTGAAATACAGTGAAATAGACTGAAATACAAAGTTTACAATACTTTTAATAAAATCGATTATTTTTTTTGTTCCCAAACCAACACTTCTTCTGTGAATATAAATTCAATACCTTTTTTGTATTCAAATAAAAAAAACTCATAAAACTGTTAAAGAATTGAAAGAAAAAATGTTTTATTTATTTGTATTCAATAAAAGTTTGCTTTTATTTAAAATTAATTTAAATAACAATTACTTAAAGAAAAGACATTTTTTTTGTACAAAAGATTCTTGTTTTCAATGTTTTCAGGGATTAAAAGCCAATTTATTATTAATGTATTTCAAGGGTATAAAAGAAAAATGATTTTCAAATTACACCCCTGAGTGTTGAAAAGGGAAAATTTGAAATAAAGGTTATTATTTTCAATAAATCAATAATACGTTTAACATATGACAGAAATTTTGTAATCAATGTCCAGAATATATCAATACTTCAATTGTTATGATATTTGAATTGAGTTTTGAATTGCATTTTTATTCAAGTGTTGAATTAATAATATAAAAATTTATTGAAATATTAATTTGAATTAAAATCTAATTCAGTATTGAATTAATTAAAACTGAATTTAATAAGTGTTTCCCGTTTTGAATGGTCTTTGAATTTTCAGACAAATAAAAGTGTCGTCTCTTTGGCAACGCTTTCATTGCATAAAATGTGATAATAGTATCGCTAATAATATGTGGTTTGAGAAAAGGATTTCAATTTAAACCTAAACTTTAGCCCAAATTTCAGGAATTCTTCAATAATGTATGTAAAATAAAATTTTCAAAGTATTATAAATCACATGAACTTTGAAATTGAAAATATGTTAAAAATAAAGTTTTTTTCATTCAATTTTCAAGATTTTTAGACAACTATTAGAAAAAGAAATTTTAAATTTTTGTTATATTTTTTGAGCATTTGATCGAAAAGTTTGAAAATAACTTTACTTTCTCTGTTAAGAGTGTACTTAAACTGTCGTGTAGTTAACCTGTCTCTCATTTATCCTGTCTTATAGACTAACTGTCCAAACATTTAATTATTTTCTGTCTCTCGACTCGACTCATCTCATTTCAACTCTAGCCCTAAGAGTAGAGCAAAACCTGAATTGAAAGCAAATCTTATCTTTTGTTTTATTCTTTATCTAAAAAATTAATCAAAGACTGAGAGAAAAAGTAAAATAAAGTAATGTTTTGATCGATAGAAGAGCCGAAAGAGATATAAAGACAAAACTAGAAGTCATCTGAAAATATAAAACATTTCTCGTAACTCAAACCTAAACTCAATTAAATGCTATTTTATAGCCCCTTCCGTCTCAGCTGTAAATCCCTTTAAGAAATGAAAGCGAAATTTCACTCAAGGGATGAGTTGACGTAAATTTTATTTGTATTTTCATTAACTTTATATGAAATCTGAGTTTTCTTTCTTTATTTCAATTCATTTGTTATATAAATAAGAAATTGATTTACTTTTGGACAAAAAATGTTTTTCTTTTCATTGAATATCTATTAATAAAAAAAATGTCAAACAATTTACAGACACTTCTGAGACATCACTTCGTCTTCATTTCAATTTCAATTTGTCTCAACAACTCATTCCCTCAAATGAACACATAATTGAAGTCGAGTTTCATATCTATAAACTTGTTTCTCAACCCAAACATCATTTTGACAGAAGTGAAGACCCGAAACATAATCTTCTAGAGGTAAGCACTGGTACTTCAGTTTTAGTTTACTTAAGGCATTGAAATATCTTTATTAATGATCTACTGAAGGGTTTAAAACAATTTAATCTCGCGATTTTCAAATATATAATCGTTCTTGCACAATATTCTTACGTGACATAGTTTATAACCCTAAGTATAGAGTAACTGTACAAGGAGAAGTGGAGCAAATGTACAGATTTGTATATTTTATCATTTTTAAACAGAATATCATTTTCTTCTCATTCTTTTATATGGGTGTTGACCTACTTGTGCCTAAATATACTAAAATTGAATGCCTTTAAGAATTACTTATGGCATTGGATAGGAATAATGTTAACTCAAATTGAACCTGATCTAAATTATGATGAATTTTGATAAAACTTTTCAAATTAATTAAAGTTTTGAACAAATATTTGTTCATTTGTTTATAACACGAGCCAATGATTTACTGCAAAGGGTTTGCAAATGTAATGCAATTTATTGATGCGATTAATGCACAAAAAATGCTATCATTTATGAATTCAGTATAAATTCAAACCTTTTGTTGCTTTCATACGGTTTGTGTGTGTTTTTACAAATGTTTAAGAAATGAAACACAAGTTTTCTGTTCAGAGATAACCAATACTGTATTTCTAAACTCTTTCACTAAAGCATGAGTTTTATAGATCAATAAAATACAGTATAAATAGAGTATTATAATTACCATGTTCAAATGAATCAATGACAATAATTAACCTTTCACTTTCCAATTTATTTTATTATATATAATAATTATTGATTGAAATGACACTGAGTTTTATAAGTTATCATTAATAATAATTAGTAATAATGTGAATGACATTTAATAACAATAATTACTTTATGTCTGGATTTAGGTTAAAGTTTTTCAGATATTGTCAAAAGAGAGTAAAAGTGATCTACGATTGCTTGATGTCCGACGGATGAGCACTCACTCAATGGGTTGGGATGTGTTTTATGTAAAACAAGCGGTTTTGGATTGGGTTCAAAATCAAAGCACAAATTATGGTTTGTTTGAAATATATGTTTTAATATTATTTAAATTTTCAGTTTTTTATATTTTCTTTATTTCTTGAAAACTTTATTTTATTTTTTATGTCATAGGAAAAGGGGTTAAAACGACATTTCCCCATTTATTGCACAATTCACTCAAGAATATATTTAGGGGTTATTCACTATTTTACTACAAATTTATTCAAATTATAGTCTATTATGAAATTTGACTCAATTTTATTGAAATAAAATGAATTCAAAGAGAGTCTCAAATAAATTGATTTCATATTATGTTTGCGTTTTTAAGTAATAAAATAATATTTCATTAATTTATTTGTTGTTTTCAATCACTTATACTTTTGGTTAAACTTTTATACCAATGATTACTTAAATTAATATAAAGTGAAATTCATTCCCTATTTTTAGGTCTATTACTAACTGTGAAGTCATTATTAAATGAAGAGATGGAAAACGGGATTAGATTTGCGAACAGATATCGCAATCATTTGAATAAACAGCCGATGATTGTGGTCTTCACTACTGATAATCAATTCAATTATAATCTCAATCAACAAAAGTTGAATAACAGTAAGTCATCACTGATTTCTCACTTTTGTTGTATTGAAAATCAACTCAATATTAGATTTCTTTCTAATAGAGAGAGAGAATATTGAAATTTGTTTGCTTTCCAAAGACAACTGTGCAGTAAATCTGATTTGAATTTTGATTTAAATAAAAATATTTAATAATTTACTGTATTTGTTGAAGAATTGAATGAATTTTTATATTTTTATAATTTATTTAATGATTAACTCTTAGAGAATATTCTTATATGAAAATTGTGTAAAACATAACTGACTTTGCTTTCAATCGAAATATTTTTAGCAAATATTGTGAACAAAAAACTACTTATAATTGAATCTGATTTTCAGGTGAATATGATTTTGGCATTCAATTCAATGGTTTTGATAAAAATGATGAGAAAATTGAGTCAAAAGATCGGAATTTATCAGAAAATCAAACAAAAGAGACATTCATTGAATCCAATGAAATGTCATATTCTTCAGAGTCTTCATTGTCTTCTTCCTTAGCGACACAAATATGTAATAGACGTCAGATATCAATAGATTTGTCAGCACTCGGATGGTCCACATCTATCATCGCTCCTAAAGGGTTCACAGCGTTTATATGCGACCAAAAGTGCATAAATCCGTTCAAACAAAATATTTTTGCCAAAAGTGACACAACTTCTAGAAATGCCAGTCCTTTAGAGAAGCGCTGTTGTGTTGCAAACAAATTCAATGCTCTAAATGTGTTGTATTTCGATGAACGCGGAAATGTTATACTCAAGCGTTTGGACGCTTTTATCGTCAATAGTTGTGTCGCACAGTTGTGTCATTGAGCTGAAAAGCAGTCCTTTCCCTTTACTCTGTTTCTCACTTAACCCCCTTTTCATTGTTATTTAAATAAGTTATTAATGATAACGAAAATAAGAAAAACAAAAATCATTTTTGATTTTCAAATAGTTTTGTCATAATTTGAAATCAGTTTTAAGTTATTGTTTAATATTTTGTATAAATTGTAATCATTTGTCAAAATATTTATATTGTATTGAAATAACAAATCATACTTTCATTGTCCGACAATATTTTGACCAAAAAGAGTAGATAACAAAAAATAAATTTATATTTGAAATGAATTTTATGTCAAAATTTGTATTTCTATTGATTTCATGTGTTATTTGAATATCATTTCAATTTCTGATTAATTCTTCAATTTTTGACATAAATATGAGATTTAGATCTGTTTTTCAATTAAAGGTTTATTAAATAAATTACTTTTTATCCAAATCTGCATAAAATCTGTTTTATTATTCACTCCTAACAAACCATTGGTCTTTGGAGAATGCAATTAATTTCTAACCAAGGTTAAAATTAGTTTCTCTTATTTTATTCAAACAACACTCCAAAGTCTTTGTCTGAAAATGTCATTTCTATTAAATTTATTCAAAACAACTTGCGATAACATCTCTCAAAAGGACAGACAGTAGGTCTTGTGCACAACAGTTTGCTTTAACTGAAATTGCAATTCAAGTGCTTTACTATACAAGACATGAATTTTTAATTTTGAATTCACATAAATATTTTGATAAACCGTTTTTGACATAAACCTATCATTGAGTTAACGGACGTCGAGGCCTAATAGCACAGGTATTTCAATTTCATTTCTATCTATTTCTTCTCAACGTTCAAGTGATAGCTGACAGCAAGAGGTTATGGATGTGAGTGTTATTCAGGGAATGATATACTGAAGAGTGGTTTCCATTTCTGAGGCATTTTGACAAATATTATCACAAAAATTGATTATTTTTTTATAAAAATCTTTAAAAATTGATAATTATTTCATAACTTTTTAGTTATTGAAAACAAGTTTTCAATTGTGATAGAAGTTGTTTTTTAAAAAAGTTATCAATGTTAATTTATCATACAGTAATACTGTATTAATTCATTTGATTAACGTTATAATAATTATATAAATTGATATGACTTTGAGTTTTAACTCATTTTTGTTTTATTATTTGAAAAAACAATTTATATTTTTATTAATTATTTATTCAATGAATGAATTGTTTTTTCTTTTGCATAAAAAAGGGTCAAAATTTTATTTACCTTATTTTTTTTTTATTTTTCATATACAGTATCCTGTTATTATATTAACCTGAAATATGAAAGAACCAAGTTTATATATTCAATAAAAGTAAAATAACTGAATATTCAGGGGTTGTGGAGAAGTAATAATATTTGCCTTTAATAAACAAAAGAAGATAAATATTTATATGTAGTAATCAAGAGATGTAGACAACTAACAATCACCAAGGGGAAAATTACCAAATTATTTCCTATGATAACAGCTAAATGTCTGTTTAACTATTCAGATATAACATTAATTTGATCAGAGCAATATTGAGGAAAGAGAAACATCAGGATATTATAATCTAGATTATTTTAAAAATTATATTTCCGTTGAGTATAAATGCGATTAATATTACAATCATTTGAACAAAATTTATTCAAAATTGTTATTCAGTTTGAATACTAATGAAAACTATTGAATATATAATACAAACGCAAAATCAATACATTATTTCAAATCAAGATTTTATCGATTTTTATCTGTATTTCTAGATTTAGTAATGAAATCATTACTCAATTCACTAATACTTATAAAACTTCATTAAATATTTTAATACCAAATGAAACATAAGCTTAGAATTGGTTAGCATTTAATACTGAGTCATCCGCACTGGTAGTCAGTGACGGCCGGGTTTGTGATCCCAACAGTTGCTCTTAGCCTAAGAGTCTTATAGTATGTCCCGCTGAAGCCTAACTTTCAAAGTATTAGCTCAAATACTTTAGCGAAACAGAACTTTAGCTTAACTTTCAAAGTATGATAATTTCCAATACTTCGAGAGTAAGTGTACTTTCAATACTTATGAGGAACTGAACTCATAAAGTATTGTCTACTGCGCCGGCGCGAGATCACATGTAAACAGAACCACATTTGAAATAATGGAAACACAAACAAAAGGTAAACA
>JAQGAT010001535.1:0-13448 GCA_034687845.1 Pantelozetes paolii
TTTAATAAACATAATTATATTTAACATTGCTGAATCTTGATGATTTTCAATATTTCAATAAAATGTACAATCTCATCCGGATAGTATTGCATCTATTCGGGCAAATTCGCATACAATTTCATCTTAAATCAAGTATTAAAAGGTTTATTCAAGTTTTTCATAAATAAATACAATTTGCATTTGATGTAATGAATTACTGAGTCAATTGAACATTTTTAAATAGTTTTCAAGGGTTTTCTATAGCATTTGTTAATCCCACAAATGAAATTCCCAGTGCTTTTGAACCCCCAAATATAAACCCTTACTCTGTGTTAGACCACAATTGAAAATACATTTCCTATGCTAAACCCCAAATAAAAATCCTTTTCTAAATTTTTCTGAAGCGATGGATCTGAATGTGATATTAATTCCATCGCTGCTATTAATGTTGTCATCTAATTTATGGTTTGTTTTGTATTGCACTTCAATCATTAGTTTTAAAATAAATTTTAATTACAAGGTTAAGAAAATTAATTGAAAGCACCTATAACGATTATTAAAATATTTTTCACATTATATGAAATTTTATGTGAATATTGATAAACACGTTAAAAGTCATCCAAAATCAGATGCAAGACTATCCGTATATAATTGCATCTCTTCTCACAGATTCACATAAGATTGCAAGCAATCATATGAGACAGGAAAAAGTAATTTTTAATATTAAATTAAAACAAAGGTGGCGCAATTGAGAAAATTAAAGTTTTTATAATTGTATTTTATTTGTTAGATTACAGTTATGACCTGAAATTGCATTACAATCTTTAAAGTAAATTATAAATTTTAAAACCATTATACAAATAATTATCCGGCTCATATATTTCAAAAAAAATTGTATCCAAATAAGCGGCATATTGAATATATTCTAGGTATATTCTACTTAAGATTGTATTACACAATGATAAATATAAGTTAAGATATTTCAAATCGACAAATTATAATTAAACAATCCATTTATTAATTGTTTTATATTCAGTTCAACAAGATAAAATACAGAAATAATTATTGACTGTATTAAATACATTCAAATGTTTTTAATTTTTAATTGGATTGCAATTAAGTTTTGTAATTTCAATGAATAACACTTAATCTATTATAGACATAATTCAAGCATAGAATAGTTTAGTGGGAAAAAATAAATGAAATATAATATAAAAACATCTGGGTTAATATCATATTTATTTGGAAAGATAAATACTTTTAAATTCACTATAAAATAGAATACAATAGCTTTTATTGCATTAAAAACTATATAATTAAACAATGAAGTTTTTTATTTTAATTTGTGTTTGTTTAGGTATGAAAATCTATTTTTATAACTTATAATTATATATTCAATTATAAATAATTCATATTAATATTTAATATCTTATAGTTAGTTAAACCAAGCTGCAAATAAAAAGTTTACGGTATATCCTGATACAGATGGATTATTTTTAAAAGAATGTTTCAAAGAAACAAATGATTTAAGAAAAATACATCAAGCTGGTGAACTTATTGATGTCGTAAAAGATGTAATATTACCTAATCCAATATAATATAAGTTCATAATTTATGTATTTATTAAAAGGATGCAGACATTAGTAAAACACGTTGTGAAGATATATCAATATTAGAGTCTTTAAAAAATGCTCACGATGATATTCCACTTGGTTACGGAGAAAATATTTACTGGATTGGAAAGATGAATGATTTAAAACCACCAACTTGCAAAGATGCTATAGATTATTGGTAAATATTTTTTTAATTAATAATTATTAATATTTATTGCATTTTACATTTTAAATAAAGGAAAGCTGAGGGTGATAGTATTAAGGATTATGATAATTTAGAATATACCTCTTCAATTGGTCATTTTACTCAATTAGTTTGGAAAGATAGTGCAAACATGACTTGTTCAAGATGCAGTTCAGAGAAAGATCAACCGGATACAGATTATACACAACATTTAATTGTGTGTGTCTATACACCACCTGGTAATGTCTTGACAGATTTACATAAAAATGTATTTGCTCCAAAACCCTCTATAAATTGAGAATAAATGTATTTTTAAAATAAATATTTAATTTTGAAATTTATGGATTTTTCTAGAAATTGTTTGTCAAATTTAAAATACAGCAAAATATGTTTAACATTAACAAAATGGGTCATGTTGGTACAATTGGTTAAAAGTATCCATTTGATAAAGGTATTGATAGTGAGTCCTAAATAATCTGTCATTGCAACATAGTAGAATAGTAGTATTAGATAAATTATATTAAACCTGAGTTATATATTGTTTTACATTAATCGGCTATCCCTGCTCAAATATTTTGAGTTAAAAATGATAAAAATGTGACTTTATATGTACCCGAGTATATCTTAAAGAAAGGTTTCAAATCAGTTTTCTAAATAATTAATGTGTATTTATCTACCACCACAATTTTAGTTTATCTCACCCTGTTTTATGCGTATGATAAATATAAAACTTAGTTAATTTTTTGTTAAAATCATATTTAAAAATAACCTTTCTCATTTATTGAATATCATTAAATTGGACATGCGCAATAAAACATATACAATGAATGTCTCATTCATTGAGTAAAATTGAATTTGAAGTAAATGTAATAAATAATAAATAAAACCATTTTTATATTAAAATTAATTTTAATCTCAATTAAATAAAATAATTTATAGTTTATAATAGTTTTAAATATTAATTGAGATAATGATTAAATAAATTGTATTTTATTTTCATTTGTTTTGTTGTAATAATTGTAACGAAAAAGTGATTTTCAAACACAAAAACTGATTGTTATTATCGTTGAAGTGATTATCAAATCTAAAAGTGATGTCATTTAGTCCACAATCAAACCATTCCTCGACTAATAACACAATTAATTCACGTCATTATGAACGCAATGATTGGTCCTCTCAGTCGTCCATCGGTTCCTCATCTTCGGGCTCTCTATCCAGAAGTGCTTTACCATCGATGGCAGCGAAGAATGATATCATTCATTGCCACCAATTCAAGGACATTGTCGACCACTACGAGAGAGGACTGAGGTATCAATTGATCCACAGATTAAGACAATTGTCTTTCAGATCAGTAGTCAAAGTGTTTTTCGCCTTAATTTGCAATCAAATAGTAATTATTATCTCATTTTAACCCCTGATTAGCGAAAACCTCTAATAAACAAAACAAAAAATACATTTCTCACTCATTATTGATATAATTTTAAACCCCTTTTCATTCACTGATTAACTAATCTCACACTCAATGAAGACTTTGATCTGAAATACAAGTGAAAAGTGAAAACAAGACTTCAATTGAAATGCAATTTAAATCACAATTAGTTTATTAATAATGTCTTTCTGTCTGTCCTTTCAGTGAATGTATATCTAGTGTTGAAAGTGAACTGAATTTAAACAAATCAGTGAACCCTTGGAGACAATCAGACCACTCATCACAAGAGCAGTACTTGTTATCAGTGCAGCAAAAGGACTCACTTCGGCAACAGTTGTCACAAATCCGACACTTGAGGGACGAGTATGAGACACACCTGAGGCTGAGGGAGGCGTTGATGAAAATGATGCGGATCTCGAAGTCCAGAGACTGTGACACAGAGTGGAAGGAGAACTCAAGAGTATTGATAGCCATTGAGAAACAGTTAGAGCTTATGATTGGTTTGTATTTCAGATTTGACTCTCATTTCACTATTAATTGATTTTTTGTGTTTTGTGTGTTAACTCTCTTATCATTGAAATCAATGTAAAAGTGATTTTTAATTATCAATTGTTTTCTTCGTGTGTTTACTCTTCACTCAAATCCGTTGAGTAGTTCTCTGCCCGTAAAAAGACCTTTCCTTTCAGTGCTTTTCCCCCGAAAAATATTTTGTCATTTATTTCTCAATGAATTGTTTTGTGTTTGAAAACAATTGTCAAAACTTTTTCTGTATTTTCTTTTATTTCACTCAAAAGTCTAGAAATTATTAGTTTTTTATTTCTATCGGCGAAGTGTTGGTGCAATTGTGAGACACTTTTAGTTGAAGTGTCTGTCAATAAGAGGAAAGGCATTACTGTTTGAGAGCACAGACACCATAAAAAAAGTTTTCCTAAAAATTCAATTCAATTTTCTAAACCATTGAACCATTGATTGAGTAAAACATTAATACATTTACTAATTATTTATGATTTGAACTCTTCTTTCAAAAACACAAACAAAAACTTTGAGCAAAAAAAATAACCAAAAAATACCCAAAAATTAAAACTATTTTTAATAAATGTCAAAATATTTCCCCTTTTTTTTGTGACAATTATTTTTTGACACAAAACGTCTCACGAATTGTCACAACAAATGAATGAAAAATCGTTTTTTCAATTGATTTTACGATTAATTTATATTTCAGTCGTTTTTTGACGAAAAAAATCATTAGTTTTAATGACTTTTGCATTGAATTACAGGTGTTTTTACTTTACGGGTAGAGGAGATAGAGGGCTGGGCGAGGATATGCCCGCGCGATCAGTACGAGATTGAGTTCAGACACGGCAGACAACGGTGCGTCTGTCGGGTGAGGATTGGCCGCGAAGGCCAACGGGAATGGGAGGGACAGGAGTTTAAGTTTAGGTCATCACTGCTCGACTCAATTATAGTGAGAGTGAGGGAAGTGAAGGCCGGTTGGACTAAACGCTACGTCACACTCGGCGTCACACACTTAGAGACTAAAGATCTGATGCGATCGCGACCTCAACTCATGTCACTGATGGCCAACAGCTCAGGTAGTCTTAAGCTCAAAGTAAGGATTAAGTGGACGCCAACTCAGACATCAAATTTGAATAATAACAGCAAAAGTAATACAAATCTAATGAATATAAACGCAAATCAATTACTAATCGATGAGTCAATCGATGGCAACGAAACCCTGTCCTTGAGTCGCATGTCTTCACGTGAGGGAACAGTTGAGTCACTATCGCAGCTGATGTCCGCTTTGGAGGACTTTCAGGGACAGTACGAAGAGCTGATACCTATGGGGTCGGCAGTGAATCGCTTGTGGAAGCTATTGAGCAGAGAGTCAACGCCACAGGAGAGCGGTTCAGACAATGAGGACATCGACGCCGCGTTGGCTGAGTTCGGGTTCTTAGACGACACCGAAGACCAAAATAATGTTAGTTTTCAATTGATTTGTGTCTGATTTTGTGCTAAGTATTCAGTGAAAGGTCTTTTTGTTTTGTAAACTATTTGTTAGGCTTTTCTATACACCTGTTTTGACACTGATTTCAAGGCCTTTGAAAACCAATTATACAATCATTTGATTGTCTTTTTTGGGAAAAGTTTTTATTGAAAGTATAAATATTTTTCTGCATTTCATATCCGATGTCATCAAAAAAGGCACTCGTGTTTAGTGCTATACCTGTGCCCTATCAGTGATTTGAGTGATTCATCGATCGCTTGAATTCATATTTATTAATAGGCTTTCAATTAATTCATACTTTGATTACGAAATCATTTTTTATAGCATTTTATTTGATATTTTTGCAAAACATAGCAAACAATTCAACGATTGCTTAGACTTTGATCTGATTTTCTCTACAATTGAGATAATGTTTATCTGAAAGCACTGCACAAAAAACGGATCAATACTTCAGTTAAACAAACTATTAGTTCACAAAATCTGATTACAATTTATGAGAAAATTATTCACTTTTCCTGTGCTTTCAAACATAATTTTCAGCACTTTTTACACTCATTTAGACATTGAATACAAAATTATTTTTGAATTGAAAACAACGACAAATATTTTCACATTATTTTCTGTCCCCCAAAAAAACAGTCTGTGATATCACGCACTTCCAGTCCGACCCCCCTTTCCGCCCAATGGGAAGCCTGTGTACTAACCCATACCCGAGACGCGATCATACAGTTGTCTCATTGCGGACAATGGGTTCTGAAGGCCAGGGAAAAGGACGCTTTGAATCGCCTCAAAGAGGACGCCTTTGCACTCAAAGAGTTGGCCGACAACTACGGCAACAGTTTTGAGGACTTCGTGGGCGGCGACCCGCGTGTGAAGGAGTTCTGGACGTATTTGACTAACGGTGTGAAACGGGATGTGATTGTAATGGACTGGCGGTCCTGTTCTGAAGGCCTCAATACTCTTATGCATAATCACGAGTCAAACGAAGACATAATCAATGATTCCAGCGATTGGTTGACCACAAAGATCTCTGAATGCGATTACGTCACTGTATTGCATGTCCGGGCCTTTTGGGCCCGATTTGAACCATTAGTTACTATATTTGATGTCTTGAAAGTGGGTTTAGACGTCAATCGAGTCATTAGAGCCAAAGAAGTGAACACTTTTGAGACACTTCTGTCCAGATTTATAGCACGCGAGTGGAGTCCACATGAGACCACTTGGGCGGCGGTCAGGGCTATGATCGGTAGTGACCAACAAATGGCCTCAATTGCCAAACAGTGGCTTAAGATTATGACCGACGATAACGCACCTGAAGTAAGTGTTTGAGGCTTTAGATAGTCTTATCTCTAATCAGGGGTTTAATTGATTAATACACTGACAATCGGCACACAATAGCTCTTCAGGTGTATAAGGGTTGCATACATTTTACTATTCACCCCCTGACTATCCCCTTAGTTATTGACATGTATTATGAAATTAGGTTTTAAATCAAAGAACTCATTAAAAACCACAAAATCAAAGGAAAGGCACAAAACTATTGAAAACTATTGAATAGATTTTTTAGACTTAAAAAAATGCAATAATTTTCTCATTCATTGAATTTTAATTCAATTCAACAATGGATTCATTGATTCATAAAAAGCATTGAATTATTCAAACAATTCTTGAAATCAATTGATTTTTTGCCGAAAATAAACGCAATTTTTATTTAAATTTTTGTCTAAAAATTTGAATTTCGTTTCATTTGATTAGATATTAACTCATCTGTTGTCAGGACTGGAGTCAAACTCCGTGACCACACGTCGCGCCTCATGCTATGCATTGGCACACATTCAGGCCATACAGACGTTGGACGAACTCCTATACGTCTCCACCGAAGACAGTGATCATAGGGTCAGAGAGGAGGCGAGGAGAGCGCTGTCGAGCTTTGGTACCGACGCTGAACAGCGTTGGCATCAGTGCTCACTCACGCAAATGGGTTTCACAGGACTGTCAATCAATTCCGACAAGAATTGGGCCAAAATTTAATAGACTTTTTTGAATAATATTTTATTTAAAGTGCAATATATTTTTCAATCATTAAATATCACCCCTTTTTCGCCCCTTATTTCACGTTTTATTTATTGTGTAATTTTCAATGAATTTCTTTTGCATTCAAACAATTGTTTTCTGATTTTATTTCCCTTCAAATCATTTCTGATTTCTGTTAACGGGAATTGAGTTTTGATTTGTTTTTTAACTTACAATTCATTTAATCATTAATTTTTGTATTTAATTATCATTTTATAGGAAATTATGAAAACAATGCAATAATTTGTTATTTAAAAGCATTGAAGAAATGTCCTTTTTTATGCCTAATTTAGTGCTTTCATCACTAAATTGATTGTAAATTAAGTTATATTTTTGCTACAAATTAAGACTTATTTTCTGTAAAAGTCTTTATATTTTTTTAATCTCGAAATAAATTTTATCTCAATTTTTGATTCAAATATTAAGTATTTTTCTCTCAATTGTTATCTACTATTACTTAACTCCCGGGCACTCATAGTGTGCATACAATCACTCTTAAAATATCTAAATTTTGATGACTAATACCCCTTTCTCTTCCCCTTATCTAACCTCACATACGTTGAATGACATTTCTTTTACTTTCCGCTCTTTGAAGGACAGAATGATTACGTGAAAAGTTAGATCTGATGTATAGGGTTATAGATATTTTTATGCATAGCAAAGGGGGTATTTAGATGTTTCATCAATAATTTTACCCCCTTTGCACTCAAGTGTTTAATTAAAACACTTGTTGTTTCAAAATTAATGCGTAACTGATCCGGATATAAATGTGTTGTTTTTTATTTCTATTAACTATTAATAAAATATATTTTTTATATTTCATTAAATTCTGTGAACAAACAGATGAAACAAATAATGCATTGAAAGGTATTTCAAGTGTTTTTAATCCAAAGGTTTAGTTATTTAGTTAAGTATTTAATTGCATAACAACTGAACTGATAATGGATTTTATGCGACATTTATTAAAACAACTATTTATTCAAACAGTTTTTTATCTATAATATCGCTAACAATGAAATAAATAATCTATCGGTTTGTGTGAACAGGAGATGAAAACCCGTAATAAAAATATGTCATCACATGAATAGACAGACAAAAAACACTTAACAAAACCTAAATTCAAATCTATTTCTGATTATTATATCTGAAAAATAAAAAATACATTTTTTCTCTCAATAAGAAGAAAAATATTTATCTATTGATTGATTGCTAACAAAATATTTTTGTCTAAATATCAAAAGTTATGTTTAATTTATGACTATATTATTGAGACAATTAGGTACTGAAACACATTATTCAAACTTGAAGTCAAAATAGTATATAATTTATGACTAATTATCAATAATTTCAAAATTGTTTTATAGTTTTAATACATTTATTTGATATTACTTTTGAAAATATGCCGAAAATTAAGACAAAAATTTGTTATTATTTTTAGATATGATTACAACAAAACAATTTAAGGACTAATTAACAAACGATAAGATATAACAAAGTTATTGAAAATATTAGAGGTTTTAAGACATTAATATTATTTATTATATTTTGAATTACACACAAAAATATTTAGACTATTTGATCAGAAATATGTCCAAGGTTAGCGATAATGATTTAAGTGGCTCATAGTAATCAGACCTATTGTGCTTTTTGTCATATAATTCTGAACAGTGTTTAGTGTTTTAATCAAAGTTTTACAAAGAAATTGATAACAAATATAAGAAAATATAACGAAATATAACGAAATATAACGAAAGTTTCATATTTTTGCGAATATATTGGTAACAAAAGCTCTCAAATAAACCCTATATTGATATCAATTATTGATATTATATCAGAGATTAAAGTATTTTTCAATTAAAATACTTAACTATTGATAAATAAGAGCCGAAAATAAATATCAAAAGTTATGTGAAATATACCATAAATTGATAACAAATTAATTCCTTTTCTTTGAAATACAATAGAAATTCAAAACATATTTTAAATAATTTTCAGTTAAACATAATTTCAATATAATTTAGTAAATGACAAATACCTTACAACTATTAATGCAATATTAAATTAATGTGAATTATAATGAACAGGTTAGTTTTATTTTTAATTTTCTAAAGTTTAAAATAAAATATTTTTCTTTGTAATCAATTATTTTTATCATTGAATGTAATCATTGTCTCAAAGGTTTCAAAGTTATCCAAAACACTCATTAAGAGGTCCTGTATTAGCAATAATAACTGCAATTTTATGTGAACTATACAAATGTGCTTAAAGTGTAGGCACAGGTAGATTATCATTAAGACGATTACCAAATACCTAAATATTTCAGTGAAATGTCTTTACGATAGCAGAAGTGAATCAAAAGTGTGTTTATCTCTTATTTTCAATGAAATAATTCCGTTGTTTGTCTCAAATATGAGATTATTTTAAGTCTTTGACACAATTCTTGAAATTATTTAATTAAATGTCATTTATTAGTAGAAATATATTATTCTTATTTGAGAATCGATTTTATAGCGCCACCTGTGTTATAAATATATTACCTTTATCATATTTAATTAACGAAATTCAGATTACCTTTATTCTATTCTCATATTGCATTATGTTATGCAATAATTGTATGAAATATAATATTAGGTATTATTCGCATTATTATATCCAGAGATGTCCAAGGGGAAATACATTTAAATAAGATTCATTAACAATAAATAATTGTTGCCTAATATATAGAGATATTGATACAACTCATAACTATTCATAGGGAACAGGTCATAGTATCCAATCTCAGGGCCGGACAATCCTTCCATGAATATAATTATTTTCAATTTCGTCTTCAGTGGTATTAAAAAGTGATTTCTTGTTGTAATGTATGAGTGGATCAGATGATTAGGTTTAATTGCAGAATTACTGATCCAAGTGCTCATCACATTCATGAGTAGGACCACTGAACAACAGAACAAAACAAAGAATGCAAAGAAATATCGGCTAATATATTTGGTGTCCTTATGGTGTACACAATACATGGCCATCTGAAGGCCAGGGGTCGCGATGTAATAGATTATGAATGTTATGCAACGGAAAAATTGATTCAATTCTTTAGTGAGGGTTTGAATATAATTGTGTTCTTTAATGGATTTAATAAACAAAGAGTTTGAGCTTTTTTGGTCCCCTTTTGAAACAATTGTTGAGATTTTGTCAAATATTTCATTGAATTTCATTTTAAGATATAGAGAGCTAGTATACCACAGGGCCAATCCAATAAACACAATTGCAAATCCTTGCACCACAAGGACCAAGAACATAATATCCAATACTATATTCTCTAACATTAAGAACCAGGTGTTGTACTCATAATATTGTATAACTATTGCCGGCGCATACATTATTATCACTGATAGAGATGTGATATAAAATAGACCATGCATTAAATTATTGATCATTAAAGTCAGATTAAATGCAAACTTATTCATATTTTGTTTATTTAAGGGGTATTTCATTGTATTTGGTTTGAGTAGTTGTAAAAACTCGACCATGTAAAACTTGTGTGTCATATCTTGAAGCTGAGTTACGCACCCGATTGTGAATATGGAAAATGAAAGTATACTGATCATTGATGAGATAAGTCTAGGATTACCAGGATTACAGTCATCATCCACTTTCGTATCCAGGGCTAAAATTAAGAATATAATTTATAAAACAACAAATAAATCTTCACTAATACCTTGTCAACTATGGCTGATATTCCAAACCTGATACTAGTTAATAAGCATAATGTTCGCGCAATTGTGACCAAGATAGTCCTCTTTTTATCTCTAACACCAGCGCAATATTCTTGTGTTATTTTTTATATTTTAAATTGAATTTATTCAATGTTTCGATGTATTAGGCTTAAATTGTTTCTTCAGTTTTAATACCTTTTTACACTTTAATATAAAATTGTTTATTAAATATTTCAGACGCATATTTGTGTATTAGTATCAAGGATAATTATCTAATTGTGAATTTATACCCGGTGATAATGGAATATTATTATAGAGTGTCATAGATTAGACTTATACTGGTGAAATATGAAAATAACTAAATCCTTATTTCCTATTTCAAGATTGCTTAAAGAATATTCATTATTGAGATCTTAATTATTAATATAAATTCATTTTCAACATAGAAAGATGATTTAAATTAATAAAAATGACATGTACATTTTATAAGAGATTTTATACAAATTATTGACTTTAATATTGATTTTAAATGAGACAATTTATATATTATGAAAAATAATAATTTAATTGAAAAATGTCATAATAGGGTTTTTGTACCTATAAATTTAACTAGTCAAATTAGTTATTAAATACTCTTTATTCAAAGATATAAAGGGAATAAATATAAATTGAGATTTTTGCTCAATTTGATCCAGGTGAATTAAATGAATACTACAGTGTATGCAATGAATTGTTGGTTTAGTTTTATTATTGAATTCAATATTTTATTTATTATTCTACCTTGATTTCCCAGTATATTGATTACAAATATTGTAGCATGGATCTTTTAAAATAAATATACTTTAGAAGTATTACATAATTATTACACAATACTGTAATCATTATTGAAATCAATGAAACGGATGTAATTGAGAGAAATATTAGTTGCATATCATTGCAGTGTAATGCATAAGACAATAGATATAACTTGACGGGGATTATAATTCTTAGAGCAATGTCATATTTCATAAATATTAAACCAGATTAGTTAATCTCAATTGTTATGACTAATTGAAATTCTGTCCAAACCTTTGTGCAATAATTACAGTTAAAGACCGCAAAAATCACATGAATTTCAGTTATATTTCATGAAATTTATTGATTAAAACGTTTTGAATGTGTAATCAATTTATAGATAAAACTAAAACACTTGAAGTTTTATTAAGTAAGGCTTTGAAACCAAAAATATGTCGTTTGATATGCATTTCAATGTTGAGATATAATCAGCGCTTTTTGTTTGAATAACAAAGTCGTTGAGAGTTAAGAGTTAGTCATTAAGTAAATATCAAATGTTAATCAAATATCAAAGTCTTATAACTGTTGTTCAGTTCAATTGATTTGATACTGAATAGACACGTACGCATAACTGTTCAAGGTCAATATTTAGAATTTTAAATTTTTTATGATATAATAATTCTACTCATATTTCTTAGAAATACTATCCTTGGACAATAAGGATATAGTAAAGGATATTTTTATGAATTAATAAAACAACGTTTATAATTTGAAATCATGAAAAACATTGTATAAATATTTGACCAGAATAATTTACATAATTTTATTCTAGGAGAGCACTATTTATATACGACAATTATTATCAAGATAAATAATGAATTGCTTAAAAACATAAACTAAAATAAACAAAGAAGATAATTAAAGAAATTAATTAAAAATCTTTTAGTAATGTTTAAAATGTATAATTAATTGATCAAGGTAAACGTATTCGTGCAATTAAAACATATTTGAGCTACATTTACATTAATATAAAAAACTATTGACTGATTGATTCAATGTCAAGAAATTATTGAATATTTGACCAGACACAAACAAATATATAAAGGAAATATACGGATGATTTTAATAACACTTTTATTTGAATGATTGATAATTTACCGGAATTGTCAATCAATATTTTAACAGGATCAATTTTATGTTATTCAATAAACAAATAAAGTATTTAATGAATATTACTATTAAACAGTTAACTAAAAATATTTACCCTTGTTAAAAACTAGTTTTGAATCCTTTCTAATAATTAAAAAGATATCATAATTTAATGTCCGATTTAATTATCAAAAACCGGTTTTTGAGTGAAACATATCACTAAAAATAAAACTGTTTTCAAAAATAACATTTAAAATATAAAATGATTAACACTTTTGTATAAAACAATTATTAAAATACTGAAAATGAGTGAAGAATTAGCCATCGCTTGGAATGATATGACATATAAGGTTAGGAGGTTTTGGTTCAGTCCTGAGGTCACGATTTTGGATAGAGTTAGAGGTGGTGTCTGTTTTGGGAGTTTGACGGCACTTATGGGTCCATCCGGTTGTGGAAAGACTACTCTATTGAAGTGTATTAACGGCAAAAAGAAGTCCGGATTGAGTGCTGAAAGTAAAATATATTTGAA
>JAQGAT010001536.1:0-13421 GCA_034687845.1 Pantelozetes paolii
TCTCTCTCTCTCTCTCTCTCTCTCTCTCTCTCTCTCTCTCTCTCTTCCCTCTCATTTTTTTATTGCTTTGCAAAATAAACTCAATCTTTAAGTAATCACTGTTTCAGAGCTTCTGTCGAAAAAGGCTTAAAATTTACCTGAAATTCAAATTAATTCAAAAAAACATTTTAAAAGCACTGAAATATATTTTGTCTCTGGTTTTTGCGCTTAAATTATATTTTCAATAAAATAAATTGAAATCAAATTTAATTAAAGTTCACATTAAGTATAAAAATTAATGTTTCAAATGAAATGAAATACAAAATTATATTATCATTAATAGACATAAAAATATTCATTAATTTATATTATATTCATTGAAACTAAAACATTAATTATTAATAATAAAAGAGTATTTCAATTGAAAATTACTTTAAAATTATTTAATAATTTTGAAGCAACTCTTCAATCGATAATAATTTTGTTCAACGATTTGGCTGTGAATTATTATTTTAAAGATTATAACAATGGCTTTGAAGTGATATAAGAAAAATATATTAAAGGATTAAAAGCTAATACTTTTGGTTATTATCTTTAGGCAAAAGTAAAAAAGTCACGCAATTGTGATGTAAAGAGCATTAAATTCAATTCAATTGTGATAATTATAGGCGTTGTTAGTGTTGAATAAATTTTCAAATTACTCTGACAACTCTTTTGTCATAATTCTTGGCTCAGGAAAAAATAATAACTAAATAATCGTTAAATTTAATGAAAATTTTATATCAAAATACTTTATAACTAATATAAATTGAATGCTTAATGAAAGCACAAACAAAAATGAAAACAGATTTTTAATAATTAATAAAAATGTTATGAAATTTTAGACAAATATTTCTCAATTTAAATGAACTGAAAATATGAATGATTTCATAAACTTTCAAAATATTTGAAACCTTTTTATCGATTTGTTTAAACATTTTATATCAGAAGTTATGCAATAATTTTAGTATTTAGTTAAATATAGCGTTTGAATGAGAAATTAGAAATTGATAAATGGAGATCACCAAGGTCTTAATTACTCAAGTTGTATGCAATTTCAATACTCAACAAGTTTTTTATTATAAACGGCAAAAAATATTTTGAAAGAAATTTAAATTATTTTGAAATGAATTTTCCCGGAAATTAGTGTTTTTAGTGTAATACAGGTATAAAGTGTTATTATGACTTTTATAAAATAGTGAAAGGTTAGATTTTTCAGTAATCAAGACATTTTCGGTATAAACAAATAAATTCCCCAAACATTTGAGCAATATTTTAGATTTTTTTAGTAAATTTGAGTTATTTTAAAAATATTTACAGATATTTTTGTAAAGAGAAATAAATGCTAAAAATATTGAATAGATTTCAAAGAATATAAGACTTATTATTGACTTTCAATGCATTACAGAATCACTAAAATTAATTAATGTCTAATAAATGTTAACAAATAGAGTGAAGTCACGCAATAACAGCACTGGGATTAACATTAGGCACTGATAGTTGTGGAAAGACATGATATGCAAATGATATTGTTTAGTCATACAGTAATTTGAATTTCTTTTTTGGCTTATTATCGGCTCTCAAACATTCAATCAAATAATTTATAAGTCATCAGAAAATAAGGCTAAATATAAGTCGTTATAAAAAATGTTATCATTGGTTGAAATGTTTGACAATTTTAACCAAAAACTTAAAAATGATTTTTGAAATACTGCTTAAACTTTCAGATGATATTGTTTTCCATGAATTTTTAGCTCTCAGTGACTGGAAATATAAATGTCTAATTTAACCCTGAATATTGTGTCTTTCAAAGGGTTTACTCAACTATTGGATAATACACTGACTTTTATGCAATTTCACAAAGAATTGATAATTATCTTCAATTATTAAGACTTTTTCAATTATAACATCTTCAATGACTACCAGACTGGTAATACCGGTGCTTAAGCACTTGTATTATCTGTGACTACCGCTGATGTGATCATTGATTTTTTAGTAGTGATAAACACTCAAGAGTTGGCCTCAAAGTACATGATATGACTTATAAATAAATGATAACAAAAGAGTTTTTATAGTCGTGTGATAAGGGGTTAGAAATTTCATTTTATATAAAGTAAAATATTAACCATTAGTTTAGTTTATCGCAAATTTTGTGCTACATTTGGCAGAAATGCTTGATTTAAGGGGTATTTCAGCTTTTATTATAGCGTATAAACACAGGGGTTGGAGAATCAAAACAAATTTAAAAAAAACTATTTTCAATTAATTTGAAATGACTTGAATTGAGCAAGGCAATAAAACTGGAATATTGATGCTCAAAATGAATTATCAATGTCCTTGATGTGTAAGTGACCAAGGGAAAGCTAATGTACTGAAAATATAACTTTCAAATCCTTAAAGTTTTGCTTTTAAATTGAAAACTTATTGAAATCCCTTGCCTTTTATAAAATGTCACTTTTTCTGCACTGATTTCAACCCCTTTTCACTCTTTTTAAAATCACTTTTACAGCTAAAAGAATGAATACTTTTTTTTATACACCCATTCGTGTGAACATTGAATGAAACTCTCAACTCATTTATCAAATAATCTTTCTTTACATCACTTCAGATCAAATATAATTAATATTTTGTTGGCAATCAAAGGACATGTCTTCAATCAATTCAAGATATAAAGAAATTATAACATTCGTTGACAACATTATGAAACAATATATTCCGATATTTCAGATGAATTTGATTTAATATTAAATAAAAACAAAAATTATATTAAAATCTAATTATTTTTGTATAAAAATCAATAAAACATTTCATTTTGAGTTATATATTGAGTGCAAAACATATATTATTATTGAGAATATGTTTGGATGGAAAATATTCTCATCTCTAGTATTAAGTGACAAAAGTAAGTGAAACATAAAAATTGTGAAGCCATGTCATCTCATTAGTGATGGATATAAGGCACAGGGAGAGAGATGGAAATGAAGCAGTGATAAGAGTGGGAGAGAGTATTTGTGTTGCGCTATAATACCTGAGCATTTGTTTTGTTATAATATCTAAAGTACTCTTCAATTTGCTTTCAATACAATATTACTGTGTCTGACAAACATCAACATTAAATGTCATATTGTATCAGTGACATACGACCATGTACAGTTACTGCTATTAGAAAAATTGAATTTGCATTTCTTAATTGTATAACAATTTAATGATATTTTTTATTGCGATTCAATTAAAATAATAGTTTTCATCAATCAATACAAAAATCTTTGAGTTTTATAACCAAAAGTGAAAATCAATATTAAATTTGAATCAAATGTTTGAATCTTTTGTTTTATTTTAAATTCAAACATAAAATACCGTTTATTTAACAATACTTTTGTCAGAAAACATAATATAAATCTAAATATAATATAAATCTTTTTGTTTGAAATTATTATTTAATATTTAGGAAATGCTTTCAAACGAAAACATGAAATGATTTTTAACTCACATTTATTTGTTAATAGATTTTCAGATTGAATACTAAATTGTATTTATTTTCACTGCAATTGTATTCATATTTATTGAAACAAAATCTCAATTCATATTCACTTTTCTCAGAACTGTTTGTTTCAATCGATATGAACATTGAATTTATTGTTATTTTTCTGAGAAAACATTATTCAAAAACAAAATAAACATAAAATCCAGATCTGTTTTTGTGAATCAATTACTTATTAAAAATATATCAAAAATATTGACAAAAAATCAAATCTTTTTTTCCCCAGTATTTGAATGAATGCTTAGATTTTTGATAAATGATTGAAAATATAGGAAACATTTTTCATCAGTCAATAGAGAGTTCACATAAATTTCACATTCATTTCAATTTTGCTGAACTAAACATAAATTTCTCCTATTTTTATGCCATAAGAAACAGATTTCATGTGTAATGTCTGTCCAATTCATTAATTAAGACGACATCTAAACGCTGTATCACTTGAGTTGATCCGCTTTGAGGTTGCGGTCAGTTTAGTGCCTTTTGAATCAATATTGGGATTGGATTTCATTTCACGTATTCATACAATCATTGTATTCATAATAGATATAAAAATATCACTGTTTTATATATTTTACTATCGATTTAATCATTAGTAGAGACCAAAAGGTTAAATAAGATTTAGATGAAAGTTTTACCATGATAACATCACTGAATATTCTCTGGCTTATCAAATTGTAAATTTAATAATAAACTAATTCAAATTAAAACTAATCTAGTTTAGATTTTATTAGAAAAACTTTGATAACACCCCCTTAGAAATGATTATTTATGAGTCTCATCATAGATTAATGAATAAAAATGTTTCAGCTCATTAATTTTTATTAATATCAATTTAAGGGGTGAACATCCAATGAAATGTTGTCACTTCCAGTGCAAATTCAAATTTATTTTCAGAGTTATCTTGATCACTACTTTAATACAAGATAAGTCTATTTTTGAATTAATGCAATGCATATCACGACTAAAAATACAAATGATTTGTTAATAAATCTCTCCATTCGTTGGCTTTTGTCGCATAATATCAGTGAATAAATTCACAAAAATTTTAATTAAATTTTGAGCACTTTTTTCAACAGTTTTATACATTTTATTCATGAGTTTCACAATTGCACTCAAAAAACAAATTCAATTTTAAAACTTAGGTTTTGCTTAACTTTTATTTCAATTTCAGTGAATATTTCGCTGAAATGCGATTAAAATATTTTTTGTTTACATTTCATTCAAACCGTTATTAAATTAGAGTTGAATTGAAATATTTTATCAAAAATATAATTATCTTTTAATTCATTTAAAACAGTATTTCAAATAAAATTCAAATGATTTATATTTAATAAAGATGTGTAAAATCTAACCAAGGATATAACAAAACACATTTATGATTCACAAATCTATACATTTTTATGGATGAAGATTGAAATGAAATAAATTCATTGAGAAAAATGTCATTTATAATGAAATCAATCAAAAAATAGCAAATAATATAAACAAGAATTCATTGAATCTCTAAATGACATCAAAAACGGCTTTCCATAAAAATTAATCCATTTTTAGTCCATTGAGTGAAACATTATTTCTATTTATAGTTAAGTGATTGATTAAATTCAGGGGGATTTCCAACACTAGCGCCTTATTTAAGGGGTTTCTAACTTATCACTCAATTAATATTCAATTATTGAATATAAACTTCAATGAAGTAATAAAAGCATTGATTTTCACCACTAATATCCACAGCAGACTGTTATATAAAATGTATTGTTAACCCCTTGAATGATCCAGAACAATTTCTTTCATTGTCCTGAATGTAATCGCCTTAAACAGCACTCTCGAGGACACAATAAAAGGCATTTACTTTCATGTCTTAAGTCTACTATTTATTGACATTTAATTTGGACATCAATTTGAGATAAATTTAAAATTGGATTTCATTTCAACTAATATTTCATTAAATTAACATAAAATGCATTTTTGTGTTCAGATTTCAGACCATTTTTACGTTTTTTTTTTTACTTTAATTATATGAGTTGTGAATTATAGCGGATTTCTAATAATGTTTTAGTGCTAATTGCAAATGTGAACTACCAGTGCGTGAATGCTGTAAATGGTCTCAACCTAATGATTGATCGGTTTTATCTAAAAGTGATAATTAATTGTATAATTCATATCCTTATTAAGAATGAGTCGATTGAATGAAACAATTCTTGTATTTCTTAACTATTAATACAAAAAGAGTTTTGAATTAATATAATCATTGAATACATAAACGAATGCCTTATTTCTCGCTTAAATCTAATTACAAATGACTGTTGTTTTGCATAGATTTGAATCAATGACTACTTTTTTTGGTTAATACTGTACTGTGTTTTAAACAACACATCGTTTGATTCGTTGCAAAAGCAAATGTGAACTGAATTTTTGCCAATCGATCCAAACATTACATTGCATTACATACAGGGCTTAACGCAAACATAGGTATAGTTTAATAAATTATAAGCAATACTAGCCATACATCCACTGAATTACAGAGCAAACAATTTATACCCTATAATAGTGTATTGCAATCTCTTGTGCTCTAGTCTTGAGCAACAGTAGGTTTGACTTCAGGTTTTTGAATTAGTGATTGAACTCAGGTTTTGTTCATTACTTCAACATAAATGAAACATTTTTTATCACTCAATGTGTTGTGAATTTTAACACTTATTGTAGAGAATTGGGAAATATTTTGCGTAAAAAATGTGAAACTAATCATAAATTTTGAAAATATTTCTGAGAAAAGTATTTCAATAGAAACAGAATATTCAAGAAATAAAGGTTTGCCTAAAATAGACTTCACTTATGATTTGCAAAATCATATTATTTAGTAATTGATTGCAAAACATCTATAGATTGAGTGCTCACTCGGGCTCTCAATAATCAGACTTTTAGTCTTTCAATACGATTCTAAACTTCATTAACCTATGCCTTCCTTTCCTTTCCCCTCCTCTCCCCCTTTCGACAAACAATAAAACCATTAATTAATTCAAGCTGAGTAAACATTAGAATCAAAATTGACCAGATTCAATGACTTAAGGGGCAATATTCACGGATAGTTTAACCAAGGCTCAATTGTATTGTGTTAGACAGGGGTATATACAGAGAATAGAGATTGTTGACTAATTTTCTTCATTTAAGTGCACCCTTAAGGGGGTTTAAAATAATCAGATCATAATAATGACACGAATTCTCCAAAAACTTGACTTTAATTTAGTATTGATTTTCATATTTTAAGCATTCATTGGATTTATGCGATGAAATATTATTAATAAATTAACTGAAGATTTAGTTAAACATGAATTTCATTGAATAGATTTGTTTGCCAATGAATACCCAGTTGCTATGAAAAGTGTTTCAATTATTAACGAAATATAAATTAAATTTATTTTTAAAATTGAAATTTTGATTGAAATTAAAGTTTAATATAAAATACTTTAAAGAAATTTTCAACGCATTCATGAAATATAACATTAAATTCAATCAAATCTTATGAAACTCTTAAACAAATTATTATACTTTAAAGGAGTGTCACTGAAATCAAGTGAATATAATATGACATCAAAATGTCAATTACTTTTTTAGGATATTATAAATAAGTGTTTAATTTATTTAAAATATAATTGAATTAAATGATGAAAAAAGTATTAAAATTTCTTAATATAAATAGTTTTGTCGTTTTGAGTGAATGAAAATAAATGCAATCAAAAAATCCAATTCAAACTTGAATTACAAAACACTATATTATTTAATGTGTTTTTATTTATAAATACATTTATTTGTCTTTATATTCAATGATAAGAAATACTCTTTTGTTAAATACAAAGCAGAAAAAGTAATGAAATATATAATACATTTGAAGAGAAAAAAGGTTTTGACTTTTAGTTCACATGTTTTACACATTCTTTGACTCGTATTGAAAGATATTTATTGCTTTGACGACAATATTATATTATATTCTGTTAACAATGATATCAAACAATTTGTAACAAAATAACTGAGAGTATAGTTGTTTGAGGTTTATTTGAATTCAATGCAAAAGACGGTCTTTTTTAGGCAAAATGTTCAGTCGTTTGACATAAGATATTCTCCAAAAGGGGTTTAAAGTCTATTATTTTTGATAAGTTTGCAAACCTTAAGCGCATTTCGATATTGCTTTCACTTTCAATAAAGTCTTCAATTGAATCAATATTTGTGTTATTTTTTCATTGGATAATCAATTTTTGTTTTCATATGAAACTCAAAATATTCAATAAATCTTCAATATTTTCAAATACTTTTAATTTTGCGGTTATTTTGATTATAAACACATAAATCACCAAGCTCAATAATCTCATTCATCTCAATTTAATTACTATTGAATACATTAAAAATAAAATAGATTTCTGTTATATCTATGAAAACAAATCTTTTTCACAAATGACATCAAAAATTCAATTAATATAACAAATAATTGACAAAAATGTCGACAAAATCATTGAAAATATTTTACGAATGAAGAAATTTAATGACAACTAAATACTGAAATCAATTGAAACACACAATACTAAGACAGGAAATTGAGTGTAGATAAGGGGCTAAAAATGTAATAATCAATACTTAACCACATTTTAAGTTCACAACAAAATTGGGTATAATTTCATAATTAGTATCAAAGCTTTTAAAAACATATTTTCTGAAAATTTTCCGTTATTTTTAAAATTTAACGAAAAATATGTTTTTTATTGAAAGAAAAATTGATTTTAAAGATAATTAGTACCAAAACTGTGTTCAACATAGTCTAACAGTGCTCTCAAATGTTATGCAAATTATAATGAAAACAGTGTTTTTTGATATAACAATAATATTCTCTCTGAAAACACATTACGCCAAACAAATTGGATCTAATGTTATAATAATTGACAAATGTTTGCAATAATAACTTTCACTGCAATCCACTATTGCATACAAATAGTGCACTTAAGGGGCAAAAGCATTGATATCTGACAAACATTCAAACGATTCTTACATCAAATCATGTATTATTCGATTTCATAACAACTTTGTTGTATAAATATTTTGATATTTTCAGATACCATACCAAAAGTGTGTAAAAAATAATAATATTGTATTTGAACTCAAATATTCTACGATTTCCCCTTAAATTGTATCTGTTTTTCAATATAAGGGGTAAAATATTGTCTCAGAAAACATTTATAAAATAAATTGCTATTTATATCAGAAATATTGTTTAATATTTAAAAACAAGGTTTGAGTCAATTTTATTTGATCGTTGTTTTGGAAAAGTTAAATCACCTTGTCAATTGCCTATTATTAATCTTAATTTTAGTTAATATTCTTTTATACTCAACAACAACATCCTATGTTAACCCCTCTATAGAAGATTCCCATGTTAAATCTTCATAAGGGGGTACACACACATACAACGATCAAACTATATATTCTAGTTTCTTCGGAAAACTGAAATTAAAAATATTAAAAGTAATGGATATTTAAAAAATGATTTGAAATGAATAACTGAGTTATGAATGGTATAAATCAAATAAAATTAAATTGTTCATTTTAGTAATCGTAACTAGGTCAAAATATAAATTAAATATGTAATCTAAAATACTGTTTAATATTTTTGTTTACAAAAACAACTAAATCTCATTTCATATCAGTTTCAAATGAAATATTAAAATATTTGTTATTTTATTTACTTTTGAAAATTGAATGTTAAAACAAAAGTTCAAATAAAGTATTGATTTTATTTTCTCTGTGTAAAAAATAATACATTTTTTTGTGTAAATAATTCAAATAAAATGTTAATATCTATTGATTTGAGGGAAAAAATTATTCAATTTTCAAATATTATAACATATTTTCAATTTTGTGCCGCAAAAAAAATATTTGTAGTGTTTTCAACAAACAATAATAAAGTGTTGAAGACTTCCCTAACATCTGTCAAATTCAGTCAATTGTGTTGAAATATATAAAAATATTTCAATTGTGAACTGTTTTTATTGCAATTCAAGTATAAAAGCCAACAAAAAGTCTGATAAAAGTCTTGTCCGAAGATCTGGATTATTATTTTTCAATAATTTACGAAAAAACTATACAAAATATACTGTGTTTTAGTTTATAGTCAAAGCTTTTGAGACTACAAATCAATGTCTAACGAAATATTTTTATACTATGCATAGACTACGCCTGATATGCCAGTGCTCTAATAATTGACAGAGAAATCCAGTATTTTATCATTTGATATATGAATGGCATAGAAAGCAGTCATAAGTTTAAGAACTTCTTTGAAAATTATATTCAATGTCACAAAGGATTTGATTGAATCTCAGAGAAATCAAATGAAGAAAAAATATAAACTGAAATAAAATTCCCAAAAGTTTTACTCATCTAAACATAAACTGCAATCGCTTTTAGTTATACATGGATTATGTATCGCATGTATGTGTACCGCAAATCATGAGAGCACTGGTATGGCAGAGATGATCGGAATGTAATTTTCCTAAAACTGCCCTAAAATATAGCCAATTCCTAATGAATAACAAAATATTGTATAAAATGACCAAAAAATCCTATTTTTATAATCAATTTATATTACAATCTATTTGTCATTCATATTCAGTTTAGTCATGAATTTTTGCCTTAAATTAAGGGTTTATTTTGAAGATTAGACAATTGAGAGATAAGATTAGATTCAGAGAGAAATTAATGATTATTTTTTGATTAATTTTATACAAAATTACTTGAATTGAGAAAATATTTGTTCAAAATATTCAATATCTTTTTTGCTGTTGCAAAATGTTCCAGAATGAAAATGTTTGACGATAATTAAGGACATAATAATCAAAACCATTAATAATAAAAATACTTTTAATATTAAAAATTTGTGACATTTTTAACCCAAATCCTAATCCATTAACTCATAAAACAGTTTTTACATTAAAACCAATATTTCATTAAAAATATGGCACAAAATGTTTGTATAAATAATTCCTTTAACGAAACATTCAATCATTTATTAAACAATTTAATAAATTATTATTTTCTGCGCCATTAATGGTGTAAACGCTTACACACATTGGGATTAAGGTATCTCTACTGACCCTATGTGCTGGCCATTAGTGATGATAAGAAGATACCCTTAGATAGGAGTTTATGGCAAACCGTTAGTCGCGGAGTCAATGTTGCGCTCATTATTGTCAAGAGGTTTGGAGTCTAAGGTTTGGGTCTATAAATCGATTTGAATTTTTTGTGATAATCTTTTCCACGATTACTATATTTCCTCTTCACTGGCATTGTCTTCACTTTCAAAGTAATGCCATTTTATATACTTTTCTTACATTTTTACTCCTAATAAAGAAGTAGTGGATTCAGAGTCACATATACTTTGATAAACGAGCGCCGGCTGTGCTGTCTCTCTGTGTTGGCACTGTTGCCTGTGTTTCGGTAACATATATTACTTGCTCTTCAATTATGATTCAAAAACAGTGAACCACTGTTACTCCAGAGCTCACAATCCCTTTCCTCATATATTTTTCAGTATATATACTGTTCAGTGGATCTCAATATGCATTAGTGGTTGAAGTTTACAAATAAACAGCCATTGAATTGAAAATAGTGTTTAATTTTCAGCACATTTATCCTAAATTTGATTTTTGCATTCAAAGTGCAACTAATTTTTGCATTTAATTCAATGTATAATAAAAATAATATTATCTTTTGATTTGAAATTTAAATTTGAATTATTGGCGGAAAAGGCAATAAAAATAAATGAAATTATTTTGTACTTAAAGTTAGACTCTCAGAGATCACTCAATAAGTGATCCAGAATTCAATTTATTTAATATAATGTTTATTCAATGAAAATAAAGATAAAATAAAATACTTTTTAAAATCAAATCACAAAAACATTTTCAATTGAATGAAAATTTTAAGAGAAAACAACAAAATCTCTTATATTTTTCTGTAGAGCCCTTGGATTCAGACGAAACGAAATGAAATAAAATGAAAGAAAAAATATATTTCAAAAAATGTGAATAAAGTTTTTGTAATGCAGTCATTGAGTCAATTGTATTGATTTCATATCAAATCCTATCTCAAAACCACTGAAAATGGGTTTTCCGTTACTTTGCCGAACAGTATGTTATCATTTGAACAAACGATTCATTTTTTATGTGATATAAGAAGAGTCACAAGAAATCATTGTCTGAACAGTCATTCAATTGAATGTAAAATCTTTTATTCAATATATAATTAGTTTTAATTTAATCTCAAGTCAGGGAATGAATACTTCAATTGAATTACAATTACATGTATTTCATCTATAATTCACTTTCAAATGACTTAATTTGTTGTTTGAATTTCAATATCAATCAAAAGTCACAACAATTGAAAGATTAATGAATTTAAACAAATCATAAATTTATGTAATCATCAGTTAATCACTAAAAATAACAAATAAATTGATTTTTCATTTTCAGAGTTACCTAATCACTAGTGTTTTTAGATGTTTGCTCACAAATGACATCCTTTTCCACTAAAAGATCGATTGTTTGGAGGAATAACTTATCTTTTAATCATCACTAATGACCCAAAATAACAAGTGATTACAACTCATGGATAACTCCATTAGAGACACAACAAATCAAATTTCAATAATATTTTGTTAATTTTCTCACATTTCATTCATTTAGCTATTAATCTGTTATAAGTTTTTTAAGAGATTAATGTGAAATTGTGTTAATCTTTTGATGAACTGATGTTTTTTGTTAAACATTTATCACAAAAAACACAATAATCTTATGAAATGTTTAATAGCATTGAAAACTTGAAATCATTTTTCTATTGATTCAATCGATTTGATGCTCAAAAACAAGGATCAGATTTTTTGTTTGTTTGACTCCAAACTCAACACTAATTTTATTTTTGATTTCAAGCATTGACATCAAAAAAAACTGAAACACATTTGCTGTTAAAGTTATGAAAAATCAAATAAATTGAACTAAAAATTCAATAATAGAGTAATTAAACACAACTTCTAAACAACAAAACAGATGAGAGTTTAACACAAAGTGTTGATTTAATTTCAAGTCTAATATATTGTCAAATAATAAAGTGTTGGCTTTAATGGCAAACATAACTCATATAATACTAAATAAACTGATTTTCATAGTCATTAAAATGAGATTTTTATTTAAGCTATCAATTGGACAACAAATCTTGTTTATATCACAAGTGATCACAATTTGTCGATAATTTTATTGACAAAAAACAATTTCACTCTTTCTCTGCCATCAGTTTAATAGCACTCAATTGATAACTCTATTAAAACAGTAGTAATATTCACACATTTTATCACATATTTGGTGAAAGTATTGGATTTTTGTTATATTGTATACAATCTACTCAAGAGATCCAGTGATCAATGAATAGCCTCTTAATTGATGTTTATTTGCAAATAAAGTCAAACAACAAAAATATTTTTCATTTAATCCTTGAATGTCTTGTTTAGCAAAGAGTATTCACTTTTACTCTCATTTTGACGTTTTTCCGGCAAATTCTCATATTTTATGCAAACAGTTGTCAAACATATTGAGAGGAAAAGACAAAGAGTTATTGCTTTTTGTGGGTCTAATCAAAGATTAACAAACAGACCAAGAATTAAGTCTCTGTTATATCAAAGTCTGAAAAATATGAAACAAATCACTCAATAAATAATTTGATGAATAAAAGCGACAGAAATATCAATAAATAGTAAATTAATGTGATATTCAATGTATTCAATGATTGCAATTCGCCAAGGGAAGATAAAACGATAAGCAACATAGACTTT
>JAQGAT010001537.1:0-13417 GCA_034687845.1 Pantelozetes paolii
CTCTCTCTCTCTCTCTCTCTCTCTCTCTCTCTCTCTCTCTCTCTCTCTCTCTCTCTCTCCGTTCTATGCTCTCATATGGCAGGACAGGACATCTGGACAGGAAGCCCAGTCAAGTCGCGCTTAAGAAGAGGAACGACGACATCGGGTACTCATAGGAACGGAAAAGATCGAGACATAGGAGAGGAGAGCACACACTTCAAAGTTGGGGACAATTTCTTTTGATGGCTTAAAAAATGACCAAAATTTAGATTTTGCTCTGAAATCATAAACCCATCCTCTCTGTGCTCTCTCTTCAAGGGAATAGGAAATTGCATGAGCAGGGCAAAAGGAAAAGGGAGGTTTAAAACTTTCAATAAATAGTTTAAAATTACTCAATTGATACATCGATACCATTGCTAACCATTGATGTATAAAAAGGTCATACTTTTGGCGGATATGTATTGAAATTCAATTTATTATACAATTAATTAAAAAAAATATTAAGAATAAGACAAATAAAAAGTTTATTAAAGATTTGACTTAAACTTCATTTTTAAACAATTGATTAATAAAAGTGTTTTAACTTTTTTCCAAAAATTTAAGAATTGATAAACATTTGCAAAAATATCTTGAATTTTGCTGAAATAAGTTTTATATACCGTTATATATAGTGTATTATAATTTACTTTAAGTAAAAATAAAATGAATTTTTGAACAAATAGTGAAAAACACATTCATATAGTCATATAGTCGTCTCTCTCTCAACACTTAATACTCTATTTTTTAACTCCATTTCCTTTTGGGAGACCTTAAAAGAAAATATGAGTTTTTTTCTGTGAACAGAAGCAAATACTTCAGAGAAAGAAACTTTAAGTAAAAATACCAGTGCTATCATTCCTACCAATGATATCACTACTACCAGTGCTATCATTACTACCAGTGCTACTATCACTCCAATAATAAAATATTAGGAAATTCTTTCTGAAATTAGGAAGTCTTGTGAAACTCTTGTGAAAGTCTTGTGAATGTAGTAAAAGCTTTAAAAAATATTTCAGTCTATGAATCCATGAATTGCTTTAAATGTCAACAAATTTTAAATACAAAACATATGTCGAGTAAAAAGTTTATGAATGATATGAGTGACCGAAATTCAACGCTTTAGGTTTTCCTATCAGGGTTATTTTAAATTCAATTGCAATCTAAGATCTCAATCAATATTATAATAATATATTAAACATAAAACATAAAGAAATCATTTATTATTTGATTTCGTATTCAAACTTCAAAATAAATAAATTTTCAAAAATAAGTCAAATATACTGTTAATATTCAAAAGATATCAATAACTAAATGTTATATTTTGAAGTCTACCGGTGCTAAACTCAATACATTGAATCAAAACACTGACTATTGATGTGTATTTGAGAAGAAAGAGCGTCAGAGCCTCACCCAAGAGTGGAACAGAGGTTCGTTTAAACCTTCTTGTTCTTCACATCTGCTCCTGTAGTCCTTCCTGTGGTGACGTCCCTTCAAGAGTTGCTAATATCAATTGTAGGCCAGAATTGAATTGAATTGAAAACTTTGTGTATTATGTAAATCACATTTAAATGTAATATAAAAGAAGAGCTCAAGAGTTCAACTGATAGATAGAAGTGACCGATGGATGTAAAGAGGAAAGGGATATATATTATGCACTGTATGTACAGTAGGTCTCGATATCATGTATTAATTTGAGACCAACGCTATTATTCTCGGAAAAAATAATTTGTATTCATATATGAATTGAAGAGTTTTTTCAATACATAATAACTTAAGTCAAGAATGAAATTAAATTTATAATTAAATTATTGGGAAAAGAGAGTCAAAATGATATGATGTTAAGTGTTTGGACTTTGGGCACTGGGATGTGAAGCGTAGGACCACTTGAGGAAAAAAGTGTTAAATATTGATACAAACAGAGAGCCAGATGGTTGACGATGGGCTCAGCCTATTATAAATTAGTTGCTATACTCACGACTGAACACAACAAACACTTGCATATAATTTAATGATTGTATCAGAGATTACACAACACTTTTGCAATTATAAATCACAAATATTTTTTGTTTTAAATTCAAATTTTTAATCAAAACTAAAAATCAGTGACTATTTTAAGCAAATTAATTGAAGTTCTTCAGAGTTTTGGTAATATATTATGTGATTATAAAAACAATTAAAACCAAAGCAAAGATTGTTTAATATTATATTGTATTTCAGACTGAGTTAACGATTCAATGCTATTTCAACTTCAACTATAAAAAGTGTTTGCATTAATGAGGAAATGCATAAAAAAGTGTTCAATTGAAGGAAGAATTGTGTTATTAATCGATAAAATAATGTTTTATTAGATTTGATAAAAATAAAGTCAATACTCGAGACAAACACCTGTCACAGGCTGTAAGGGTATTGAATCTGTAGATTAATAGTACGTTTAGTTTCACTTATTTCTCAGTTATTTAGTTTTGAACACAAAATATATAATTACTTCAGAAAAAACTGAAATTAAAAATAATTTGAAAATTATTATTAAAATTCAAAAATATATTTCTTTGAAACCAATTATTTTGAAAGCTATTAATATTTTATTCCCAAAAACCCTAATCAACACCTAAAGAATCCAGGACAATTATTGACATTTTAATATTTGTTTGAAAATAAAAGTTACTGTGGTATTTTAAAGTACAGAGGTTAGGACTGGAGTAACGAATTAAAGCACGTATTAAATAATAAATAAATTTATATTTTAATTGATTTTTCAATTATTTGTAAACAAAAATATTTACTATTTTTAGTCAAACAATCGTTTTTTTTGATATTTATTTGCATTCATTGAAAATAATGTTTGAATTCAACAGAATTTTATTGTATTTCTGGTGTTCTGTGAAAACAGGCGGAAATCAGTGCCTCTCGGAGTCGGTTATGATCCGCAGATATGTTGCAAAAAATATATCTGTTGTGAAACGCTTTAGTTTTTATTGATTATTATATCACAGTTAACTCAACTGAACAATAAGAGCACAGGGATTGAGAGTTTGATTTTATAACTGTTTGCCGGTGTGTCGTGTGCTAACCTTCTAAGCGTATCACACCTGCACAGAGAGATAATAGAGCACCAATGATAGTGAACACCGGGCTATGTTTTTTTAGTGCCTAAAAAACAAAGTATTGCAGACATGTATTGCACTGTTATTCTAAAACTAAAGAACACCAGGTCCTTTTGATTTGCTTTTGCATTCATTCATCCATTCATTTATTGTTTGAACAATTTTTATGCAAAAAAATATCAAACAATAATCCGTTGACTGAAATAAATGTCAAATTATTTAACGATTTATTAATATTCAGTGAAATTTAAATTATTTGTTAATTTATATGCAATTAATTAGAGTTACTGTAAGTCTATTGTAAGACTGAGTCTATTATAGCAATAAAACTATTTAACAATAAAATCAATTTTTAGTGTTTATTATACTCTGTATTGAAATTGAGGTGATTTTGTGGTTTAAAGTGAATTGAAATACAAATAAAATTTAAAAAATAATTCATTCAATGGTTTTAAGCATTTAATACTTCAATACAAAGAGTGGCCGAGTATTGTATTTACGTGTCGGTCGAGTCATAAATAAATAGTAAATATCTGATGTTTCTTAAGAGTAATTTGCATTCAATACTGTATTACATGTTTTGATGTCATTACTCAAGAAGTTGTTTAAGAATTATCTTAAGAACTGAGCAAATGATAGGAAAGAGTGTTAGCGATAGACAAACAGATTATTACAAACTCTTATTGAACTTTATATTAATATAAGTATTTAAATATGAATTTTATATGTTTTTGTGATTATCGTTGTGATTGGGATTGGGATTGTGATTGCGGTCCTAAACATCAAACACTTAATATAATCAACAAAAATAGGCGACTCTTTGACTCAACAGTTAATATCTTAAAAGTGCGACAGAACTGAACTCAAGCTAACGGCCAGGTGTTGAGCAAAAGGAGAGAGAATATTAGAATCACGTCCTGTTGAGTGCTATAGAAGTGGAGTGACTGCAGCTGCCGGTGCCCAATGTCTGTGCTCTTCTGGCGTTAGATTAGAATAAATGATTGCAACAAACGTTAGAAATATAAGTCACTATAAGATGGAGGAAAGGTATTACTGACTAAAAACTCACTGAGCGTTGGGAAGACTTTAATTAAATTCAATCCATATTTATATCCAAACAATTCAATTGCTTTTTGGTTTAGTTTTAGGGTATATACCAATAGATCACGAAATAATATTAAAGAATATCACGAATATATTGAAGGCCAGGCCAGTTAATAATTAGTCAATAGCATTGTGTTCCGATAGCTCTGGCCAGTTATACCAGTGCTTTGTCCATCGACACGAATCAACAGTTAAAGCCCTAATAATGATCATAAAAATCTAATCATAAAAGTTGTGGCATTTGTGTCACTTTCTAAGTTGGAACACATGCTTCCTTGTTATTGTGCCGGCACTGGCACTGGCACTGGCAGAGCACCGGTAGAACACTGTAAGGCATTTACTAAATTAATGAGAGATAATGGTTATAGTAATTTGAAATACAGTACTCAAACACTAATCAATAAATTGGTTGAGTTTTGTGAACACTTTTATTATAATCTTTTGCTTACAAAACAGTTCTGTTATTAAAATGTATTTATTAATAGGTATTTCCAAACAATTATTAATAGAGAGTAAAACCATAACAAAAGTTTTGATAATTTATAAGGAAATGCATTATTCACTACACAATTGAAGACTTAAATTGAAACTCAAATTAAAGGATAATGTTTTGACATATTTTATAATTATTTGAGTTTTATATGAAATGAAATATTTGTTTATTTTTGAGAATATTTTGAAAATATCTTTGATTTTATGCAATATTTTTGAATACAATTCAAACTTTAATTATAATTTATAAATAAATATTAATATCATATCAAATGTAAAAATACATAAAATATTAATCGATTTATTTGATGTCAAATAAAAGCAAATGTCATCTCATTATCAATAATGCGATTAAAGTCACAAAATATTATTATAAAAGTCATATAAAAATATATATTTTCAAAAACACCTGACACTTCTCACCACAACATTGAGTCTAAATTAATGCTTAAATCAATAAATTACAGATATTTTACCGTTTAATCAATAAATTCATTCATTACTGAAAAATATCATTAAAAATAAAACTATTATTTCATTAATCATTTTAATATCAAATAAGAAATAAAGAAATTTAAATAAAGTTTAAAAATATTTTTCATTTTTTTTATCAAAAAATAAATAAAATTTTGTAAAAATATTGACTCAAAAAAACATTTGATTTCAATTTTAAATGCATTTTCTTTTGAAGACTAGAAAATATGAAAAATAAGTTTTTTAAGTAAAGAATATCAACAAAAGTCTGGTTTAAGTTGTGTTGAGTGCAGTGCAGTGCAGATGCAAAATGTTTTTCACATTTAATATATGATATGTTTTTTGAGTTGTGACTCTTATATAGTGATAATAAACGGTGGGCTCGTATTCACAGACAAAATAGAGAAAATCGTAATACAATTGAGTTTTTATGTTAAAAACCTTGAGGCGCACGCATCAGTTGTCCCTGTGCTGTATAAAGAGGTTTGGGATAAGCATATAAGGGTAAGGACCTGCGAGAACCCGTATATGAGAAAGAATACGATAGCGTTGTTTGTCTTAGATATAGCGCAGAGACCTTTTATTGAGGCTTTGAAGCCGTGGTCTCTGTTGAACACACGCGCGTATACGTACAGAGCACCGGCACATCTGTTCTTCACCTAAGGGTCGACAGTTTATTACTTTTTCTATACGATTAGCATTAGGCACGTGGAGAACACGCGTCGTCTTAGGTTTTGTTGTAGTCGTGTGCCTGTGCTCTGAGCATACACTTAAGCATACTGTATGATAATAGTGTGATAGCAGCTGCAGCACACACTTTGTGCTCATACGTGTGCTCCCAGTGCTGTCTTCAAAGCCATTCCAATACAGAATAAAATCCCAAAACATAAGTGAAACACATTTTGCTTTGATTTCTTCAAAGAGTTTCCGTAAGACTAACCAAAACTTTGTTCAAAATTGATATCATTTTTGGTGTCAAACAGAAACAGAATCACAGAATCGGTTGAAAACAAAACATAATTTTTCAAAATTAAGTGATTTTCAGGAAAAACGTATACAAAAGGGAAGACAATGTGTGTAATGATTACTAATCAGTGAATGCAATCATCCGTCAGTTCAGATGAGTCTAAAGAGCATCACTTATACTCAGCGCACTGTAGATGAAGTACTTAGAAGACCAGGTGGTTCTGTATGTTCTCCCCCTTAACATCAGACTTAGTTATACAGGAAAACAGTTTTTAAGTTTATTTTGAAACGATTCTCAAAATAAAATATAATTTTAATGATTTTATAACACATTTTGTTATTTTATTTTCAAACATCTCAACAAGAATTTGGCAAAACTTTGGGTTTTAATTGCACTCATGTTTAACCCCGGGTCCAGGTGTTAAGGAATGGTATTTATTTAATAAATAAATACAAATTATAACTCATTTTGAAATTTAGTAAATAATTACAAATGTATACATATTTTGTGAATTAGTTTATAAGTAATAACTGTTTTATACTTTTATTGCAATTTGTTTTGAGTTTTTCAAAAACATTTGACACAAACATAAAAATGAATTTTCAGTTTATATAATGAAAACTTGAAAACATCTGCAATTTTTTTAAACTTAATATTATGTATAAACGTCAGTATTACCCTCATAGTCTTAAATGAGTTAAACTCGGTCAACATTAACGCTGCACATGAAAAATGAGCATGTGTACTTAATGTGTACTTAATGTGCACTTTATCGAAGAAATAATATTTTTTTTAATTGAAAATTCATTTAATTCTTAATTTATTTCTAATGTGCGTGCTTGGTGCATTTGATGCATCTAGACATTGCACCATCACCAAAATCTGGTTCTTTAAGACATTGCTCATATTAAAAACATATAAATAAATGACAACTAATGTTAACTCAGATGAACTGAAAAGTGAAATATCAATGAGATTTTCAATTCAACAAAGAATAGGAAATTATTTAAATAAGTTTAAGTTCCAAACCATCAGTCCATCAGTTCTTATAGCAATAGCACTGTAACAGCACTGGTATTAATTGTTTGCATATAATTACAGGATATGGTATTTGAACCAAATCTCAAATGAGTGTTCATATTAGTGTATCGCACTCACCCTCACCTGCCCCTCTGGCCCCCATCCCGTGCCGAGATATCATGGTGCTCCAGGTGCTAACTATATGTGCTCACCTAATCATTTTTACAGATATGATTGCATTTTATTAACCAAACAATAATTTAGTTCAATATTTCTGATACAAATAGATTGTTAAGCATATAATATATCATTTAAACAATAGATTGAAAAATACCCAATAATAGAGGTTTGGGTGGTTTGGGCTATCACTGCATCATTTTATGAGGATTTACACAACAGATAGGCTCTTAAGTGTATTAGAGCTCTAACGTTCACTTTACTTGTGATGGATATTAACTAACAGTGCTCTGCAGTCAAAAAACAGTTTATTCGGAACACAATTAATTGTTTGACAATAAATACATATAAAATCAGATATTCGTTGGAATATAATATGTTTGACACAAAATAGTCAAAATCTGAATCACTATATCATAAATGTTGACATATTATTGCAGACAATGGTGTGGTCTGTACTCCAATCACTGTATACCGTATGTAATCGCTGAACAACTGTTCCCTCAATTAGGTATTTATTAGATACGAATAAAAACAGTTTTTTTGTCAAAAAATCAAACAATTATTCAATTATTTTGCAAATCATTGTTCACTGGGTTTGATATCATTGTAATAGATCTGCACTAACTCTACAACCAATACCTCAATTATAAGATTAATTATTTTCTCAATAATAATAATGATTTATAAAATCGTTAATAAAGTCATTAATAAAGTAATTATTAATTGAATGTATTTTTTGCCATAAAATTAAGTTTAAGTAAAATGACTTCTCCTGAGGTCTTCACTATTGACTGAACAGAACTAATGGTAAACTGTTTTTAACGTCAATTGAATTCAATTCTGTCTTTCCTTTAAGATAATACATAACCAGTGTTTCAAACTAAGGGGGAATAATTAGAAATTTGTTTGACGAGGGAGTGGTATATATGGTATAACTATAATGTTATGCTTATCCTAAAAACTCAGGGTATTTATACTTTTATACTTTGAGTAGTGGATAGGGATTTTTGGTTTTACGCCCACTTGGTTTTGGCTCATATAAGACATAAGACAACTAATCTCAACTTAAATTTGAAAAATCATTTCATATATGAGATAACGACTGAAATGTGAACAACATTTGACACAAACTCCACTTTATTGCTAATAATTATGTCATTAAATGTAAATTAAATTTTGAAGAAAAAAGTTTAAAAATAAAATCATTTGAAAGTCTTTTTTGAATTCAAATGCAATCTTTTGGTCAACTTTTCTCAATGAAAGGTCTTATGTGTCAAACTGTATGTGTATATGGAGTGTGTCCTCAAATATGCCCTTCCGTTCCGGCCGTGTCTTCTCTGTCCTTCTCTTATTACTCGTCACAATTTCCTGTCCATATGTCTGTGTCGTCCATATGACGAGTGCTCACAAATGCAATCAAAGATTTATACACATCTGATGTCTTAAATACAAGTCAAACGATTACAGTTGTAATTAGGGATTAGGGGTTCTCTTAGAGCACTGTAAGGGTCTCATCAAAAGTTACTAAAGATTTTTAAACAACAAAATTCTTGTTTATTAATTATATGTAGTTATAATCTCTTATACTTTGCGTTTTAATTGATCTTGATCATAATGTTAACTAGAATAGATTTATTGTTGATATATAATGTATTAAATTGTCATAGAAAGGTATAAATAACTCATAATATACACAGAATTTGATATTATTTTTATTGGATTTGAGAAAAAATATATTGAAAAATATATTATCGTTATTAATTCAGAGTGCCCAGGGAGGATTGCGGATTCCCATCTGCAACTCAGAATCAGCACAAATCCAAACACTGAAAAACTGGTAAAAGAGTGAGTGTCTTGCGAAGGGAACTCCCCCTCGCGAGTGGAGAAAGTTGAAAGATTAATTTGTATACAGTATTGTATAAAAATTATGATTGGTAACTTTAGTTAATAAATTAATAGCATTGTACAGTAATGATAGTGTAGTGAAGTTTAAACAAAGAAATATAAGAAATGAGAATTTTCTTCATTTGATTTACAGGACATATAGTTATAATAAATTTGAAGCAATTTTATGTCTCACTGACTGCCTGTGCGGCCAATCATTTGTACTGTATTTCAATTTAAACGACTGCCTCTGGAATTTGGCTTCAATTTGTGAAAACACCTGACATTGAATTGAAACCAATTTTATCATTGCTTCAAATATTTCAATTGTAACACAAGTTTGAGATCTCGTATGACGTGAAATGTGTGAAAGGTATGCCTCTATATGTGACCCAATTTGACATAACATAACATCAGATATATATTGAAACCAATTATTATAGTGAACATCAGTTTTACTGTTTCGGACTCTCAATCAAATGTTAAAACTAAATATAAATATAAAAATATGGTTTCAAATTGTACTCAGTTTTCAGACACACTCCTGCTTGGGTAGTCTAGTTTTAAACTTACAGATTGCTATTTTCATGATTTTTATTATACCTTAATCAAATTAAAATCAATGAAATATTCAAAATATTATCAGGGTAGTTTTAGACATTACAATTATAAAAATATTTGTAATATTTAGAAATATTATTGATTTTTAAAATAAAAGTTTAGAATCATTAGTTGGATAATAGAAAATATCCCTGGTCTTCTGTGTCTGAAGAGCTTTACCATCACGACTTAAGGTGGAGATAATTAATGTAAAAATGTTTTACTTTACTATAAAACACATACTTTTGTGAAATTTAAATAAAGGAATAAATTAAAAGTAAATTATGTGAAGAATAGATAAAATTATTTTTGAATTCAATTGTTTCCGGTCTTTGAGTAATATTTCTCGATTTAAATGATCACAAAATATTTGGTTTGCATGCAATGTCATAATGTGTTTCCGGTTATATTGTATTAATAATTAACTCTATCTCTTGTAATATTTGGTGTGAATAATGAAGAAAAACAATTAATTAACTGAAATTTTGTTTTATTTTTTGAAAACAAGTGAAACAAACAATGTTTAGACAAACGTTGAAAAGTATATCAAACCTTGAAGTTAACAAAACAGTTGATATTCACTGATAAAGTTGTCGATCAAGTAATTCAAGTGATATAAAGTGAAAAAATCACTTTTTATTGTTATTAGTGAATCACTTATTACTGAATTTAACTAACAAAGCATATCTTACATTAGATAGCCTTGGATAGACTGATATTCACAAGAGGTGGATGTGTTTTGATATTTGTTAAACTCATGAACGGATTTTAGTGAAGAGTAATCACTGATTAGGGATTAATTGATATGAGTATTAAAAAATAATAAAAAGCAAAATGTTTAACCTAGATCAATCAATTAGCTAATTCTTATATAATACTGACTTGTTACTATTATTGTAGATATCTACCGTGTTCAAATGTCTATTATTATACTGCAGATAAAATTTAGCTTAAAAAAGAGGCAAAATATTTATTAGATTTTAAAACTTTGTTTAAATGGTATTTAAATTGAGTTTCAAATCAAGAATAATAAATTTGAGATTTGAGCGCATCGTTGGCGCAATTCCGGTGCCGATCGCTCAGCTCTCAAATTATACACAATATTAAAACACTTATCATTAATTTCATGCAAACATCTTTGCGTTTTTTTTTGTTGCCCACCAGTGCTATAACTCTAACGTCTATACAGTAAAACAAAATTTCAAAAATAATTTATTGATAATTAAATTCAAAGAAAAATCTAAAACGAACTCAAATTCTCACAAATTATTGGAGGCTTTGGTCCGCGAATTGAATGCAAAATAAAAAATACATTATTTGAATAATAATTTAATTATTAATTGATTTGAAGTCTCTTATGAATTTAACTAGGTAATTATCTATTTGTCATCCTTTCCCATAATTTATAAATGCATTGTGCATTCAGTTTAAGGATTAGTTGTGTTTATATCACACTTTGTAATACAGTATCAGTTTTGTAATTATAACTGATATTCAAAATGACATTAAAATACAAAAGCAATTGAATGACAAACAAAACAAAATTCAAATAAAGTTTTGCTTAATTTTAAGATAATTTTGTTTATAATAGCACTTGTATTTCAATTAGTCCACAATTTAAGGTGCCATTCAAAAATGTCATTTACACCTGAAGGGGGATGGGATGGTCAAGACTACTGTTGATTTAAGCATAGCAATTTAAATTCTAAATGAAGAACGGTTAAGTTTTTTGCCACAAGTGAATGGGTTTTTTAAAGACGCCTGGTTCAATTATATTGTATTTAAATTGAATGCTTTTATTCTATTGTGATATTTGATAATAATATCTTTTTTCCAACAATAATTAATGTGAGAAATGACATTTTCAAATAATTAAACAATTGGTATAACATTACTGTATTAATATATAAAACTCTAGATATGAGAGAATTTTCACAAAACCTTTTATATTTATTATCAGAAAGAGAAACAGAAATATAAAAATTGTCACTAAATATGAGAGTTTATGCACTCATTGGGCGATAAATGTGTTTATATTTTACAAACAATAGACTTCTCTTGACTTCAATTCTAAACGTTTTTTGATTAGATTTGAAGACAAATTATCTTATATTTAGAGTTTGAAAGCTCGAGCTTATGTCAAGTGTCAGTCTCGAGCTGTTTGAGCTTATTTGAGATCAATGACATCGCCATTAAAATTATCAATCACTATAAGACAGGTAGTTTTTTTGTGATTTTCATTTATATCTAGAAAGAGTTATAAAATGTCCAATAATACCAATATATATAAAATATTGATACCTGGTCATTGATTTTTTGTGTTCACACTTTTGTTCACTCAATAGTATGGGTATAAACAGCACAGGAATATTAGTGATATGATCCTGAATATTTTAAAGTACAACCTAGCCCTGTACAATTATTAATTTAATTTTGTTTTAAATATATTGAAAATGATTTCTAAATATGTTTATAAAAAATCAGTTGAGGTTTGATTGTCTGAAATGTTATTATATTAGACAAAAACCGGTATATTTTTGAGAGAAATTATATAATAATTGAAAACTAAGATAACATATGGAAAGCGAGTCTAACTGTGCAACTGAACCGACACTGAAATTATTAGCAAAGTTTCAAATCCATAAAAAATATTCATCAAAGCATAGACTTTGATAATAAAAACAGGGGTTTGATTCCAGAGTGTAATATATAGTGAAAGTTATTTCCTTTCACTGATTTTAAGCCCCGTTTTGTCGGTTTGCAACTCAACTAAAATTAAATACCATTTAAACCTAAATATATATGAATTATAAACAGTAAGTGAGAGTAAAGCACTGAACACTTGAATTGAAATCAATGTTTCAATAAATAATACATAAAATTAATTCACAAAACTGTTTGCATTTCAATCAAAGTTAAGTAAAGTGTAATTTATTTTTGTTTTAAAACAAGATTTTGTTTACAATATGTGAAATGAAATATTCAATAAAAGAGTTAAATTTAATTCAATTATCAAATGGTTATCAAAATGACTCATAACTTAAATTAAATTTTTTGGTATCATCTGAAGAATATTCTGTTAAAAGATATTTATATTAAAATCTAAAATATTTAACACAGAGTCTGGAGAATAACTAAACTGACCTAGATTCATGATTATTAGCAGACGATTACATCAGTATCACTACTCTATTACCGCATTTTTCATTGCAATAACTATTGCATTAAATTCTTGAAATTCATTTGTAAATCGCTGTTGTCTTCTGCAAAGTGTGTATTTGTTTTACAAGTGGTGAACAACAAGAATATCTTTGTGTAAACTGTAAGAGATATTAACTGTTATAAGGTTTGCCTGAAAGTTATAATTTGAGAAATATTTCAAAATTCCTATTAGTTTTCAGTTTATGTTTACACTTATCCGTCGCTAAAGTATTCTTAGACTTTATAAACGTTTTTGGTTTACATTTATTGGAGACAGAAAGGTGTATATGAAGTAAGGAACTGGAGGTTAAAAGATAGAAACGAGGGAGAGAAGTGAGAGAGAGAGAGAGAGAGAGAGAGAGAGAGAGAGAGA
>JAQGAT010001538.1:0-13400 GCA_034687845.1 Pantelozetes paolii
CCTTTCCTATGAATAATCATTCTTATGAACGATATCATTGACAAAAGCCTTGTTCATATCATCGATAAATTACTGTAATTAAATAAATAAGACATTAATTATAATAAGTTTTTAATAATTTTATGTTTAATTATCTAATTATTTGTTAATTCAATCAATAGTTTAAAATTAATAATGTTTTTAGAGTTTAATATTAACTTTGAATGAAATTAGACTTTATTTATAAAATGTGAGTTAATTTGAGAAAATATTTTATTTGTTTAACAAAAGTAAAGTTAAAAATAAAGTTTATTTTATATACAATTTATTATTTGAACAAAACTAATGTGAAAATAAAGAGATTTTAATAAAACTAATGCTTTGAATACAAAGAAAATATGTTTTTGACAATAAAATGATCAAAAATCAAAATAATTGGCAAAATATTGGATAAAAATGTTTTTGATTTGATTTCTTCCTTCAAATCTATGATTTTTTGAATAATGACAACAAACCGGAGATTTGAATATTGATATCAAATAAAAATAACAATTTATTGAACAATAAATTGAATGTTTGACTGAATTTTGCAATTTTAAGATATTTGAGTTCATTTTTAAACAATTGTACTCTTAATTTAAATTGTGCATGATCAACAAGCACAATCAAATATTAAAGCACTAATACAGGTATTAAAATACTCCTTCACATCATTGAAAATTATACAATTACATTTTTCTCTCACTTGTTTTCAAGTATTCATCAAACAAACCCCCAAACAGTAGTGCTCTAAGAGGACGGGTGGATGGATAGGGTATTTAACATTTTAAATTATTATATACTTTGAGACAATCACTTATTTTTCCCATTGTTTAACATTTTTTTTAAATAAAAGCAAAATATTAAATAAATTTAGATTTGCTTTGAATAGTAATGAATAAGAAATGAATAAGTTTTGACAAAATAATGGCTTTTTCTGTAAAATATTAGTTCTTTTCATAAATTGTATTAAAAAAGTGAAAACAATTTCTTTAATGTCTTTATTAGTGCCGATTGAGACCCCGTTTGGACACAAATCAGTGTCAGACTCAGACTAAAGTGAAAATTAAAGCATAAAACTCTTAATTCAATTCATAAAGCCTTTTACATAAAATCAATAATAGATTGTAAACTAAATATTCAAGGTTTAAAAAGTCTGCATTTAATTTACATTTACAATACATTTGAATAAATGTTTAATATTTCAAAATTCAACTCAAAATGATATTATTTTATCAAAATTTTGATAACATTTTGTTGAAAATTAAATATCGATCACAAGACTTATTGATTGCTATTATTTAAATGAAAAACACTTCAATCTAACGACAAATTTCAACGAAAACATCATTTTTATAAATAGATATAATATATGCTTTAAATTATTACTCAATTTGTTGAAAGTATTACATAAAATACCAAATATTATATTAATGTCCAGGTCATTATAGGAAAATGGTGGGACAAATAAGCAAGTACAATAGATTGTAATTCACTATTTTCTGCTTCTATATCAACATTTGTATTGAATTTTTGACTATTTGTTTAATAATATCAATAAAATTCAATATTTTCCGAATTTTCAGTCAAAAAAACATTAAAATAAACGAAAAATAAATAAAACTTTATTTTTTATCATTATTTCAATTCATTTCCTTTGAAATCAACATTACTTTACAATTTTAGCTCAAAGTAAAAGTAATTTGCTTAAAGTGTGATAGATATACTGTACTGTACTTTACTACCTGTGCAGTGATTTACCTAAAATGATTTTTTTGCTTTGAATTCAATGATTGAATATCAATGACAATTGAATTATTGCTAAATCGTTGACAAACTCTAAAATCAAACCATTAGTTAATTAACTCATTATTTAAAATCATTAAAACTATCACTAATTGATAAAAAATATAACGTTTTGTTGAAATAATATTTGAAAAAAGTTTTATATCGATATTTTGCTGAAGTATTCAATTGAAAGCAATTAAAGATAAATATTTGTTAATTAGAGTGAAATATAGCACAGAATCCACGAAATACTGACTGAATATCATATCTGTATTTGATTTTTGTTGAATTAATGATCACTGGATCACACCATGACTTCAAATACAGCAATAATACCATACTTTTGGCTAAGGTTTGAGGTCTCAGAGGTGTCTCATTAGAGATAACGAGTGCTCATAATTAGACTTATCTGATATACTGTATAACCAAATGTTTAAGCATTTCATTAATTCTCAACTGTTTTTAACGGGTGTTTAGAAACACATATAAAATAATCAAATTATCAAAAACTTTCAATTAGTTTCGTATAAATTAAAAGTAAACACAAATACCAGAGATTTAAAAGTGTTATGAATGTGTTGTAATATATTTGGTGTCAAAAACAGTTTCAAAAATCAATTAAATTGTTTTAATCCTCAGATTCAGAGGAATTTTATAATGCGTTCAAATAGGACTCAACTCAGGGCTAAACTATATTCAGGAATATTTTGTTATCTAATCCTCAAATCAATAATTATATAAAATGTCAACACTTTTTAGTGTAATGAATGAAAAGTGATTTATATTTCATTAAAAAAATCAAATTCATTAAAATATTGATAAAAAATGTTTAAATAAATATTTTGTTATGAATTAATCGATTGAATGGAAATATGAGTGCATTTGAGATAAGATAAGAAATGTTTGTATTTATTTGATATTGAAATGACATATCTGTTCATCAATTCCTTAATCGACTCAAGAATTTCAATGCATTTAGTCTTTGAGGAAATAGTTTTCAATTTTGGATCAAATAGTCTTTCAAATGGTTCAGCGATTGCGTAGACCTGTCCTCAAACGTGGCTCAGAATAGGTGTCAGATTTGCACAACATTTCATATTTAGTGATATTTTAGACTTTTATATAACTTTCAATGAAATGTCCGCAAGTATTGCAATCATTGGCGCCGGGATTGCGGGTCTGAGTGCAGCACAAAAGCTCTTACAAAATGGTTTTACAAATATTACAATATTTGAAGCACTCGATAGGATTGGAGGCCGTATTCATACCATTCCTTTCGGTAATGAGATTCCGGTAAATATTTTATGCATTTTTACTCATTCACTAATCTGATTGCAGGAACCGGTGTTTTAGAACTGGGCGCCCAGTGGTTGCACGGACAGGAGGGTAATCTCCTCTACTATATGGCCAAAGAGAGAGACCTAATCTCAAACCCCAAACTGGACTACGGAGTAGAAGGAACCGGAATATTCTGTACAGATTTGGGACAAATGCTTAACAATGAAGACGTGAATCAAATTATTTCTTATTTACAGAGAATTAAAGACGAATTGAGTTATAATAACACAAAAAGAGATGAATTTCTTTCCGCACAACAAGTATTTGAATTCAATTTTCAGAAATATCTTCAGTCAGAAGAATGTCCACCAATTGATAGACAGGTCTTGTGGTCTCTCTTCAATTGGTTCGTCAAATATGAAGTGATAGACAACTCCTGTAATGATTTAAACGACATTTCACTCCTTTCCTACACTCAATACGTTGAGTGCGATGGCATTGAATTAATTAACTTCAGAGACGGCTATCAGACGATAATCGATGCCATCGTCAGTGATATTCCTCGAGAGTGTGTCCGCTTAAGCACTGAAGTGAAACGGATTGAAATCTGTGACAAAACTCTTAAACCAATGCTTTATATGAAAGACGAGAAAAATGATAAAATCATTGAAGCCTTTGATCACTTGATAATCACTTCATCGATAGGATATCTGAAGAAAAATTTGGACACATTTTTTGGTTTCGTTTTGAGTGAACACAAGATTAATATCATAAGAAGTCTTGGTTTTGGAACTATTGATAAAATTTACTTATATTTTGTTAAACCCTTTTGGAAACCGGAAGACAAAGGCTTTCAATTGATTTGGACAACACGTGACCACAACCTTCCCGTTTGGGTCTACGATATATCGGGATTTGATTTAGTCAGAGGTCAGCCCAACGTATTGGTCGCTTGGATTGGTGGCAATGGCGCCAAACTAATGGAAAGTATAGCTGAGGATCAGGTGGTCGGCGACATATGCGCTGATATTTTGCGGTTGTTTTTACAAAACAACAACATCTCTAACCCATCGCAAGTAATCCGATCCAAGTGGGCGTCCAATCCCTACGTTTGCGGCGCTTATAGTAACCGTTCCCTTAAATACCAGAAACTAAACTGTGATTTAACTGAATTGTTGGCACCGGTAGTCCTTAAAAAGAAATCGTTTCATTCAAACAAATCTATTGAGTGTCCAATTGTGCTCTTTGCCGGTGAGGCCACAGACCGGGAGTATTACTCTACAACTCACGGCGCTATGAGATCCGGACAAAGAGAGGCTCAAAGACTCACTGAGTTTTACCAAACATTGAACACTAAACCGATGTTTAAACTATGAATTGCATTCAAAATAATGATTAAAATTAAACAAAATTTTGATAAAAAATAAATTTAACTTTTTTACCAAACATTGATTAGTTATTTGAAATTATCAAACCTACCTTGGTCTTAGTTTTCAGGCAAACACTTACACAACTTTATGACAAAATCCTAATAATAGTAAACAATAAGATGTTATTCTCATTTCAAACAGTCTCTCAACTCATCATTATTTGCATAATTAAAAAGGGATTTGAAAATGACCTGCAAATAAACAATCGGAATTGTGCAAGGTAATTCTATCAACTTCAATAACTATTTTAAAAAATCAAAAACAATTGAAAATTCAATAAAAATATAACAAAAGATTAATACAATAAGACATGGATTAAAAGGGGGTTAAAAAATAATTGAATTAAAAAACAAGCGATTTAATGGCAAATAAAATAATCTTGGTTTATTATTCTCTTATCAATTGTTTAATGAATTATTTAAAATCAATGAATAACTTATGATTTGAATACAAATCTTCTTAAAACTCATAAAATTAACGCCGAATTCATGGATATATCACAACTTGAAGTCAATTTCAATCGCAATGAGTATTAAATTATAATTGAATTTATAGTAAAAAGAGTAGAAAAAAAGTGTTCAGTTTAAGGGGCGAAACAGTGACTGAAAATCATTAACAAACAATAAACCCCTGAATAGGAAGAAAATATATTAAAATTTATTGTTTTCAGTGACAAAAATAACCTGAAAATGGTTTGTAATGAAACAAAGATAACCCTAAAAACTCTTATAGAAAATCAAACCTCAATTAAAAGGCAACTCTTTTGAGTCATTAATTCAAATATAAATCACTTTTTGTATTAAAAAATAAGTTATAAAAACAATTCTTGATTTGAATATAGATTTCAAACATTTGTGTGAAAAATATCTTTCATTTTGTCGATAAAACTATTTATAAAACATTGAAGAAATCATTTGAGACCTAATATTAATGGTATTCTTCAGGCATTGATTGCAGGCTTTGGCACTTTCTTTGCTTAGATTAAAGCGGAGATCGAAGACGACAGTGAAAAAGATAACTACAATTCCCAACCCATGTATTCAACCCAAGGGTTGAGTCTCTTTGAGTAGCCATTGATGGGCTTTTGATTTTCCCTGTTCTTCAAGAGCTTTGCCGACGACATCACGACATTTCTGGTGATAGTCATCGAGCCATGAGATCTAGAGGTGTGACAGAAGAGGTTAGCATTGCATTCATAGAGACGTTAAGAAACCAATCGTTTGTTAAATATTCAAACAATTTATTAGTTTTTAATTGAATTTGTTTTTCAATTCATTTCATAATTGAATGAAAATATTAAATAAAAATTGAAAACAAAAACAAAATATTGAATAAATAAATGAATATTTAATTTCACAAACGACGGGGTATTCAGTAAATCATATGTTTCACTCACTTCCTCAATGGTCAGGAGAGAGGGCTGAAGAAGTTTTGTCTGAATGGGCACAAGAGTTATTGTTTCAAAGGTTAGATAACCTCTGTTTCGGAAATTGTACTGAAAATCAAATGAAAAAGAAATTGTTTTTTAATTAAACAAAAATAAAAACAAAATAAAAGTGAAAACAAAAAACAATTGAAACAATTTGTTCATTAAATATACAAACAGTCAAACCGTTTGTTAAAATAAATTTATGTAAAATGAGATTAAACTCAGATTTGAAGCAAAAACTGAAAATGAATTATAGTTTTCAATACATTTGAATAATAATCTAATTTCGCAATTGAATGACATTTTATGTTTTAGTTATCGCTATTTCTATGCATTTCTTTTGCAAATATAAAAAGAGTTGAAAACAAAAAATCAAAACTTAATTAATAAAAGTTTTAAATGATTTAAGTTATCGTCAAATAAATCAAAAAACATAACGTTTTTAGAGAAAAATGTATTCAAAAAAATAATAAACAAAATTAAAAACGGATTTATTTTTTATGAAAAACTCTTTTCAAATGACTTTTTATTTCTGTTTTTTGTTTTCTCTAAAAGAGTTTTAAATCAAAAGATTTGTCTCTAATTTGAAGTAAAATATAATTAATTCAAACAAAACACACAAAACATAACAAACATTAAGGAAAGCACTGATAAAAAGCACAAACTTTGAAAACAAGCCATACCTTTGTGTTTGCTTTCTTAATGAGCACCAGATTCTCGATCCGTATCCCAAACTTATCCTCTTCATAAAATCCCGGCTCATTTGATAGGATCATTCCCTCTACCAGTCCCGGGTCGTCAGGATTTGGCCGATAGCTGATGCCCATCGGTCCCTCATGAACATTCAAGAACATACCGACCCCGTGGCCGGTGCCGTGCAAATAGTCGAGACCCACATCCCATAAGGCTTTACGGGCACAGGTGTCCAACATATTGCCTTTTAATAATTGTGGAAATATTGCAGACGCCAGTGCTATATGGCCTTTGACTACACGGGTGAAGCATTCCTTCTCAAAACTAGATGGAGTTCCCAAATGCACAGTTCGGGTAACATCTGTAGTCCCGTCCCTGAATTGAGCGCCGGAATCACATAAATACATCTCATCCGAAGTGAGCCGTCTGTTTGACTCTTCGGTCGACCGGTAATGAATGATAGCGGCGTTGGGACCCGAGGCTGAGATGGTCTCAAAGCTGAGGCCAATATAGTCTTCTTGTTCTCTGAAGTGATAACAAAATTAATAAACAAAACAAACATTTAATACAAAAAACATTACAAACCGTCGAAACTCTTCCAGTCTTTGAGCGGCGGACAACTCATCGACATCTCCTTTGGGCACCTCTTCCTCCAACCAACAGAAGAACTCACACAAAGCGACCGCATCTTTGATCTGAATATTAAAGGGGTATTCAATGTAAGCATATATTTCTCTAACAACCAATTGGTTTAAGCACTGAATGTTTAAGCACTGGTAGACTCACATGTGATCTCTTCATGCCCTCTAATTCGACTGTATTTTTGACGGCTTTTCTCAATTGGACGGGACTTAGAGCTCGACCCGTCTCTGGTCGGGCACAAGACTGACTAGACCGTAGCTCGACTTATTGCTTATCTAAAGAAAAGGCAGATCAAAAGGTATTAGTACAAAAGCGGTAATCCCAGTGCTAGTGATGGCAACACATACCCAAACCTTCCCGGGCTGTTGACTTATTAACCATTTAAGAAACTCCTTGATCATTTTATACGGACGTAATTCAATATTGAAGCCGAAACCTGAATTCTGTTCGTGATTTGAGGTCACGTCTAACTTCAAGTGTTTGGCCGTTTCGGCACTCAATTTGTTTTCGTCGATAAATAAACTGAAAATAATTTAAAAGAAATTAAAATTAAATAAAATTTTCAAAACATTTGACAAAATATTTTGTGATTTAAAGTCCACTCACTATATGTTGTCGAGAGTTACCACTGAATAGGCGAAGAAGACTGGATTGTAATCGATGTCAGAACCCCTCAAATTGAAAAGCCATGCGATCTCGTCCAACGCTGTCACTACCAGTGCTGTCGCGCCCTTATTAATGATCTCTTGTCTGATTTCAATGATCTTATCCGTCCAACTCTTTCCCGTATATTTAAGACTCAACGGCACCACTGAATTAGTTGGAGGCGGAGGTCTATTATCCCAGACCTGATCCACGAGGTTATCACTTATAGGCACTAATGTATGGCCGGACGCCTCTAACTGCGCGGCCAATGGTTTCCATGTGTCATATGATATCACAAAAGGGTCGGCACCGACCCGACTACCGGACGGTAACTTTTTGCACAACCACTCGCCCTGAGTTGGTGTCCCCGGAATGCCGTCCTTCATAAGGACCCAATTGTTGTCCAACTGTTTCTCCGCCTGTAAGAAGTAACGGCCGTCCGTCCAAAGAGCGGCATCTCTTGTAGTAATAATGGCAGTGCCGGCGCTTCCATCAAAACCGGAGATGAAGGCCCGACGGGCGTCACAGGAGGCTATATATTCACTTCCATGTGCATCAGCTGAGGGCACGATATAGGCCTGAATAGAGTCATTGATAAAACTTGAACTTTTCATTAAACACTGGAGTCTTCTCAAGATATGACCCGTATTTTTGATCGCCATATTCAGGGGCTCGTCGTCTGAACTGTCGTAAAGATCTGTACCTAAAACACAGGACCAAAAGCACAAACACTTAGTTTCGCTGCAAATGTGTTCAAAATTATATTACTTTTTGTCAGTAATTACTTAAAAATGTTATAAAACTAGTCATTAAACAGAAATTTTATTGTTAAGAATGAGAGCTAACAACCCATTAGTCAGTGCTATGATTATTGTTAGGCCAGGAATGACACCAAAAGTCCAATACTTCTAATAATAAGTTATCTTTGAATAAGATATTCAATAAAATTATCGTTTTTTTCAGTGTTTGACGACATTTAGTGTTAATAATGGTTGTAATAAATGGAAAATTTTTATACAATAAGAGCGCAGACCTCCGACAGCATAGGGAGTGCTTCGGGCGAGGAGATCGAGGTTTTTAATGGAAGGACTGCTCAGGGATGCCATTGAGGAGGCGAATGCGGCCGCCATTTGCGGGTTACCGCTCGCGACCGCTAGATATTTGAGTGTTTCGGTCACTATTGACGGAAAGGCTGCCGCAGCGGCCGCCTGTGCCTCAATCACATCTTGGAGTGCAATACTAGAAGCAAGAAGACCCTCATTATTGCGTTCTTTAGAAGTGGAAGCACTGATAGTTTGATTTTGTGATGGAGTAATGTGTGATGGATTGGCCGAACCGTTCCGGAGGGCAGCCTCTGGCGGATGATTGTGTTTATTGTTTGCCTTCTTTACACGATTGTTGACAGTGACTGCCCTCCCGGGACACTGTCTATCTCTGGAACACCGCCAGTAAACTGTCCCGTCTTTGCCGTCGCGCACTTTGTTATACCTGTGCCCCTCGAACAACAGGGCCACACCTCCCCTCTGAGTGGCCACATATGAACAGGAGTTCGAGTCCATCATTGAAACTACTTAACACTACAATCACAACAAGCGATGAAAGCACTGGATTTCATCTCAATATCACATCCAAACCCTTAGCACTCATTATCACAACAGAGAAAACTACGAAACCCTTTGAATAACAAAAGAGTTTTCAAACAAAACAATAATTAAATGAAAAAATATTTCTTCAAAAAGCGTTGAAAACAAAACAAAACTTAAAGTTTTGGCAAAAGTAGTGAAACGTTGTGCGCGAAAGAGTTGGTCGACTCGGGACAGGCGCTGAAGAGGCAGAGGCAGAGGCAGAGCGATGGCTAATAATCGGTGATATACTTATTGAACACTACATCACTTGAGAGGCAATACTTCTACTGAAGTCACTATTGAGGTCAACGAACGCACAATTATGTCTAACCAGAGCTCTGAAGGCATTCCACAAAAGTTGGCAATGGATTCAATGGATGTGATCTTTAAGTCAATTACCATTTGATAGTCAACTCAGACAACAGTTATCAGCGATTAGTAAATCATTTCTCGAGATTCAGAAGACATTGTATTCCCAAACAATATTTTACAATATATGGCACTCTATTGAGATCACAGACTGAGAGAACTGGTATCAGAAGAGACCAACAGTTGGTTACTGTTTGGCGATTATTAACAAATTGAACGACTGGTGCGACAAAGGGTTACAGACATTCGCATTGAGTGCTTGTAAGCGCGAGTATGAAAACAAAACAAAACCCAACGACTGAGGACTGAGAGCAAGAATTTTGAGATTCTTTAACATAAGAACAAAAGTTTTGTCGCACAAGACGTTTGTTATGACGTCTATTGGAAAGTCATGTCTTATTTGAATTAATTAGTGAATCGAGTGCTACGTTTTGCCAGCGATGGAGATGAGGACAGGGCTCATGAGTGGGAGATATGGCATAAAGATATTAAGAATTGGGAGAGGAATGCAGAAAAGTGGTTGTAGTGGTGGTAGTGGTTGTCCTAATAGTTGCCTTTAGACCAACTGGTATTAGGCCTTCAAGTCTGACGGGATTGGATTATTCTCAGCCCCTTCGGCTCTGGTAGGTATTTCAGTTCATGGCAGGGCATTGGCCTAAGCTATACACTGTATCAGCCTTTCCTTGCAATGGGTTTCTCGAAGAGAAAAATAAGAATAAATGAATTGAATGTTGGCTTCAATTGAGTGTATATTTAACTCAACTCTTATGTAATGTTAATATCGTTTAAATGTGAACGCATTTTAGGTCTAATAATATCCAGTGCTATATATCATTGGCAAAAATTGACGCAAACCTAATCAAATGGTGTGCCTAAGGATCCCTCTCCCCATCCCTATCCTCTGAGAGCCCTCTCCCCACTGTAGCAAAACATTTAAAACATTTATTGGGCGCACCTTATAATGGGTTAACAACTATACAACTATTATGTACTGCAAAAGCCATCACTTATATAATCAACGGGAGATACAGAGCGCTGGCAGAGCACTGGCACAACGCTGAGGGAGGGTCAGGGAGGACAGTAACAAAAGTTATGTTTCTGCCAGTCCTGCACTCGGCTGTAGACCAGCGCAAGAGTTATGTTGTTTGGTCTCAACCCAGCCATCGGTGCCATCGAAGCCAATCTGATCTGCATTTCATCCCTTCTTTGCCATCATTTCATTGATATTTCAAAACTATTAGTAATTAATATTCAAATAACGTCTGAAAACAAGTTTTACGAGTATTTATAGACACCAATTGATATTCATTTCATGCCATCCCTAAACACATACCTGTGCTCATAGAAGAGTTAATAGTCTTATAGACAAACATAGAGGAGATGGCAATAAATTGTATTATTAAGGGGTATATAAGGGGTATATAAACCATATAAACGCTTATAAAGGCATACAAAGTATAAATATTACACTATTTTTATGATACCATTCCTTACGCACCAAATGTCAGCTATTTTTCACTTAAAATACACACAAATAATGAGATATTTGTTTATTTCATACCTTTTTTCAGTCAATGTTTGCTTAAAATTATTATTAATTTAATTGTGTTTTCAAATAATGACTAAAAATATGTTAAACAAAATGTTAACCAAAATAAATATCAACACTAATAGTGGTTGACGTCAACCATCAGTGAAGGGAAAGGTAGACATAGTCTGTCTAACAAACCAATAGTATTTCAATTGTGTACTAAAGCGCCAAATGTTTAGCACTTTAAGTGAATTGTCTCTCAATTGTCATCAGATATTGAAATCTAATTGAGATTTAAGTGAAAAATGATTTTCACTTTTATATTGAATTAATTTCAGTTTAATTGAAATTCATTTCTCTTTTTAACACAAATACATATTATTTTATGAAAAACTTGAACTAAAATCTACTTTTTATGTCTTTTTACTTAACTTTAGTTTAAAATTCAGTGAAAGTTAAAGTAGTTTTACGTTTAGTTAAAAATATGATTAAAATCTGTATAAAAGTGATTAAAATTTATTTCAATTTCACTTTAATTTTCATCAGATTTTCAATTATATGAACAAATAATAAGAGAAAATGCGATGACTATCACAACTAACTCTGCATTTCATACAATACTAAACATTTAATATTCAATAATGTTAAGCAAATGATCTCTATTTAAGCTAATCATGCAATGTCTTGGGCCTCAACTCAAGAGGTCTTCCCTAATCACGAGGTTCGGGACGTCCTGTCAGCCAATGTTCGCTTAATTAAATCGCGGTTTATATAGAAATAGACTGAAAACCGGCTCTAATGTTACGAAACACTAATTTAAAGCCTTTTCTCTCTCTATCTCCGTCTCTCTCCCTCTCCCCTCATATCAAAGGCACTGTCAATATCGGTAGGCGCTATCAAAAGCCAATATCAGTGATTGAAAGCAAAAATTCAAATCAAATACAAATAATTAATATTTTTTTGCTTTAATTGAATATTTGACTCAATATTTGATTTAATTATAAATGAGTTTTGATTTTCTGCTGGCGTTTAGAGTTTAACACAAAAACTAAAACATGAATTCATTTATAAATTTATTTTTTGATCACTTCATCATAATTTTGATATTTATTTAAACTCATTATTCATTTTCAATATTAAGTTTATTAAACATTTAACTTTTTAAAGAGGAAAGGGATTCAAATTATCACTGGAATGCATATGGACTACAGTTCATACCTGTGCTCTGAGTGAGTGTATGTGTGTGTGATTAGTATTTTAATAAAATTCATATAATTTTCACATAATATCTAATCAAACGCCTATATCTACTGAACTTTTTGTGTGTGATTTCTAGCGTTGGTTTTGCTCCCTTTCCTCTTGATATCTAACTGAGCGAAAACTTTTTCGGTATTAAAGAGAGAATTAGAAAAACATTTTTTAAATAATATATTATAATTGAAATCAATTTTAATGCCTTTTTAACAAATATTTTCCTGATTTTTGTTATTTTTTTTCTCTTTAAACACATTAACTTTAATTACATTTCAGTGAAGTTTAATAAATATTATTTCAATATATTTATCACTTAATAATCATTTCTTAACTCTAATTCACAATTCAATTGATTTTCAATTACAAAATACCTGAACTGAAAACTTTTAATCAGTGATTGAATGGCCGAAAAGGTTTGCAACTATTTTGCAGTTAATTTCAAATAACATTTTGAATAACTATTTGCAAACTAATCGTTAGATTAAAAACAATACATCAAATAAGTAGTGATTTTGAAAAATGAAATATTGTTTAAACTTTTTCTTTGACATCTACTACCAGGGTCTCTATCACTCCTTGTACAGTCAGTGGAGATGCTTTTTTAAGATAATTTATTTTAACTAATTTTCAAATCTCAGGTATAATAACCCCTAAAAAATTCTCAAACGTATTAACCATTATATACACTATATATACAG
>JAQGAT010001539.1:0-13396 GCA_034687845.1 Pantelozetes paolii
GAGAGAGAGAGAGAGAGAGAAAGAGAGAGAGAGAGAGATGTTATGTAAAAATAGGATTTCAGGTACAGTCACATGGAATGGACTATTGATCGACAGTAAAGCAAATTGACATCAAATAAATTAGATGTAAAAAAATAAATGACTTTTTTTGGTACTGTTTTCTGGGTTTGGGTTTTGGGTTTACTGTCTATCATTCAGTTTAACAAATCTAATGTCAAATACTTTTAACTTTAAATTAAAATTTGATTTTTTATTCAACAAAAAAGTAAAAATAGTTTTGTTTTTGCTTTTAGTAAATAAATATCAAAATCCACTTCAATTAAACTCAATATTCATTGAATGAGTAAAATATAAATAAATTTAAAGAGTTTTCAAATAATTTGTAAATATTTGTAAAATGTTATTTTGATTTAATTTTTTATGAATTTATTTTTGCTTTAAATTAAAACAACATTTTTCAACATTTGTAACAATATTAATAAATTATTGATTAGTTGTTGAATGAAATATTCATTTAATAAATCAGTTATAAAGTGTTTAAATTGAGTGCACAATTAGGGCACTGGCTATTCATGATCGCTCACAAGCCTTAAGAGAAGATAACGATATTATTATATAATTGAGAAAATATGTTGTGTTTCTCATCAAAACAAATTAATTGGACCTAAATTTGAGTCATTTTTCAAATATCTATTAAATTATAAAATGTTTGATAACATTTGACGTAAAAAGTTAAACATTAATACAATTTCTTAGTGAAAAGTATATCAAACATTAACTTAAACTTAAAATTTTAGGTCATTTTTATTTTATTATAAAATTTATTATATTTTTCTGATATTATTGATCAAAACATAACATAACTATAAAATACATTCATTTTTATTTCATTCATAAAACTATTAATATTTTTATAACAAATAAAAGTGATATTAAAATAATATTAATACAAATGTGAAACAAATTTCTAGTTTTTTGTTTTGAAGAAAAACTATTTAATTAACTTTTTTTATAGTAAATAATAATATAATTGCCGTTTAATTGGTGTTTTGAAGAGAAAGCAATTGTTATAATGAGTAAAATGTTGAAAATTGTTGTTTTTCATTGAGTTTTGATTTTCATTACAAAAGATTTCAATTTATTTTAAATATTTTGTTTTGAATTTTAAAAATATCATTATTTTTTTGATAATGTATTTAAAGTTTAATCAAAAGTTGCATTGCATTTGAAAACTTGATTTTAATCTAAATATTATAAAATGTGAAATATTTTTCAAATTGAATATCAAAACAAACCCTTAATTATAAAGTTATAATCATTTGGTTCCAAAGAGAAAGTATTTTAAGAATAAAACTAATGGATTGAGAAATTTTCAGGTTTTTTAATGTCATTAAAATTAAGGGTAAATTTCCAACTCTTATGAAAACCAGATTTGAATTCCTGTGAAAAAGTTGTTGGAAACACACGAAGACATTGAACCGATTATACGGATTTGGTTTCCGATGTTTTACACATTTACTGATAAATTGCATAAAAACTCTGAAAATATATTGAATAAAAATCTATTGAATGTAAAAATGTATGAAAAAGGGATGAATTGTTAATCAATTTTTTGATAGTTTGCTATGAAATCGATTGATTGCCTAAACATTTGAAAACATTTTTCTCATTGTATTCAAAGATCAGATGAGAAGAAGAGTGAAAGTTATATAAAAGCTAACAAATAGTAAACCAAACACAACAACAACAACAACTGAATAACATTATTGATGACCAGTTCATACATTATCTGAAAGAGTGGTAAACAGACACTCGAAAAGACCAATTCAACAGACATTCAGATATAAAGTGTTTTGCGGTTATGTTATGTCAATGTGTCTGACAATCAATTGTCGTTCAGTCGATGACTTTGCAACACTGACAGTGCTATTGGGCACTGGTCGACGACGGCCACCATCTGCACAGAGCACCAGCAGATAAATGGACACATTCTGCACAAGTATTGTATAAAAATGCGGAAAAGAGTGAACCAAACGAACAGAAAAACTCTTTCTTTTGGCTATAATAACAAAAAATAGCAAAAACTCTGTTTTCAAAGAAGAGATGGAAAAAAAGGGAAACTCTTTTTGCGACTACAATAGGGTTTCGGACAGAAGACGCACCGACAGGACAGGCATTTCCGCACTCGACATAACAAACAAACCATTACTGGCCAACCCTTCTATCCGTATATTTTACTTACAATTCATTATTATATTTATATGTTGTAAAAGTAAAAGCAATATATGTATCGCCAAAACATGCTTTCAATTGAATGCAGACTAAAATAACAATTGAATTATTACTACAATTGATATCCAAATAATAGAGTGAATAATAATGTCAATAGAAATAACACAAACTGTTATTCAGTGAGTGTTCAGTCAGTGCTCAAAGAGATAAACCCAAAGAAAAATCATTTTAATTCAAAAGATTGTGAAAAAAGATATTATTTGTAATAATTTAATGAAAATATTAAAACAATTTTCAATTGAAGTAAAAATTTCCTCAATTAATGAAAAATATTAATCACTTTTTCTACGAAAGGATTTAATTGTCGACAAAAAAATAATTTATTTTTTTTAATAATAAAAAGTTATATTTTGTTATAGTTGTGAATAGTTTGACAAAAAATGTGTTTCCTTTTCAATGATTTTTTTTAATTTAAACTTTTTTCCCTTTTTCTCTTAAATGCAAAAAATCATTGAAAAAACTTTCGCTTTCATTCATAGCATTGAATAAATGACTAATATTTTGCTACAAAAAGAGATTTACAATCAATAGTACTATCAATACAACTATCGATACCATTAGTCAAAGAGTTGGTCCCAAATCGGAGATCACTTTAACTCTTTCATTGAGGAGTGCTTTCACTTTCACTATACATACAAATGATATGATTTTTGTGAAAGCATTTGAATTGTGAACAAATCTGTTATTCGTTGTGTATATTGTGTTTATTATTGCAAATCGCGTGCCATTTGTTCGCAATTCGTATACCTTTTCAATAAACTCTCTCTCCATTCAAACGGATCGCTATATTTGGATCTCAACCCCTTTGCTCTCCTGAAAACATACAGTTATTCCAACCCTTTGCCACTCTTATCAGTGAAAGCTATCCTCTAATATCATAGTATTAAATATAGTGTAGTATTTAATATAACAGTCCTTCACAACCCCTTCCAACCACTTATACATCATTTTATTTTCTGTCAATACATTAGCAAAAGAGTTAACAAAACCTGAAAACATGTTTCCGAACCTATAATCTCGTGTAAAACATACAAACATTTGATGTAATTATTGTTTAATTGAATATAAAACCGATAATTAATACCTTTCTCACTCTTTATCTAAACCTTTGCGCAGAGAAAGTGATTTGTTGTGAGAAAAAAAAGTTTAAAAAATGATAAATAAAACACAAATTTATTGTACTTTTATGACTGAAACCCAAAAACCTTGAATAAAATTCAATTTTTTTTATTATTAGAGCAAATAATTTACGACAATATTTGAATACACTTTGGGTTTGAATACATTCTCAGACCTAAAGAAATGTTAAAAAAGTATAGAATTATGTAAAGCCTTTCAAAAACAGGGCTGGAATGGTATGAAAGGCCAGTCCTTTTGTTCAGACATATGAAGGTCTGAGGATCTCAGACATGAGAAGCAGACAATAATAATAGTTATAACAGAAGAAAGAGTCGGTCAGACGTAGAGAAAGGCCTAATAGTCCAGTGCCAGTGCCGGACGCAGTTTGAAAAGCGAAAGCAAACTCTCTCATCGATTGCACAACTATTTTCACTTTCATTATCGGTTATATGTTATGTGTTAGCCCTCTCTTCCTTTTGCTACCCTTAATACCTGTCCACCCATTGTTACATCACCTCTACCTCTAAGGGGTCTAAAGATTACATGAAACACAAAACGAGAAAAAAATGAAAAGAAAATATCTGTCTGTAAAAAATGACCACAACTTTGACGTCCTTTTCGGCCAAATGTGAGCCAAAAACCTTTGAAAATACAACTTTCCCTTCAAAACAGGTCTTCACTTCTCAGAGAAATATCTATTTCTTTATTTAATACTTTTGTTAAACAACTCAGACGTGGAGTTGAAATAAATTTATGAATTTTGATGTATTGACCGCTCATTTGTACCTAAAATTAGGCCAAATATGAAGAGCACTGTTATATCATATATATATAACCCCTAACTCCAAAACCCCTGCACTTCTAATGCCTTAGCAATTGTTCCCACGATTTCTTAACCATTCCTCTCCTATGTCTGTGACGACCATTACGTCAATAGTTTGGCCAATAATTACACAAATATGAAAGCGAGGGTTCAGTATATGTACACAACTGAGTCTGAATACCGGCACTGGTATGGCATAAGCAATACTTCATATTTGTTGTCTGGCATGCAATGACCCACCCATGCATTCACTTCTTGATCGCTGTGCTAACCCTCGCACAGCCACCACCTGCTCAATGGACATGAGAAACACTCCCTTACGATCTCTGTCTGGGCTCTGGGCTCTGGTGGTCAGAGAGTGGATAGGATTTGCGCTCAAATGTCTACAAATATAAGGAAAATAATGGACAGAAAGACATAAGAATGAGTCCAATAAACAGATTTCATTGTCCAACGACTGTAAACATTGTCAAACATTATGTCAATTGCATGAATAGCACCGACACTTAAGACGTTCCGATGGATGACACTATCCCTCAGTGTTTTAAGCAATCAATCGATTCATTCAACGAATTCACACGAATTTGTTATATAAGGAAAAAGTGTTATAAAAAACAATCGTTTCGTTAAAAACACTAAAAATTATTAAATATAACAAATAATACCCAAAATATTATTTTTATATATTTTATACTCTGTTTAATAAACACGAATACCTGTGCATAAAATAGGTCAGCCTCTGAAGGAGAGGTGGAAAAGTGTTTTTGTATTCACTCTCCAGACAAATATTTCAAACATTCAATATTGGATATGCTTGGTCATCATACCCTTAAGGGTGAAAAAAAGGTATAAATTGTTTATCATTTAGATTTTAATGTCATTTGAATTATGACTTGAAATAAAATTTTCAAAGATTTGATAAATGTTTGAATTTTTCTAAATTTAATGTTTAAAAAATATATCAAATTTCTTATTGAATTGAATTAAAGGTTAATAAAAAGTGAAAAACAAAAATAAAAACTCAGTTTTGTTATCAATGATTGCAATCACAAAGAATGTTAAAAGTCGTAGGTTTGGTAGATCTGGTAGTTCTTAAAGGTTTAGGCAGAGCTTGTTGTGCCTGTTGTGCCTGTTGTCTCACTTTTATTTCTTTTTGGACTTATTTTGTAACAAATAGTTATGAGAAACCTTTTACACAACTTTTTCCCCTAATTATATAAAAACCCCAAAAAATATAAGAGTAATAATGAAAGTGAAAGATATTTTCTGAAAGTCACTTAAAATAGTTATAAAAAGTTATATCCAATGAAAATAAGGGCTAAATATGGCGTTCCGACCAATTTTGAAGTCAAATCTCGTCCTTGAAAAGTCATTGAGAGTTGTAATAAATTGATGCAAAACTTTGCTCAGCCCTATCCCTATCCCTATCCCTAACTGACATTTTTGAACCCTATAACCTTCTAACCAAATTCAAACCACCCGTTGGCTAAAAAATCTCTCTCTTTCTCTCTCTTCTCCTCTTTTTTTAGAACTTAATTCAAAGTAAAAAAGTTTTAGATTTAGTTTAGGTTTAGTTGTATTACAGTCTATATATTGGGATAACACTCAGACATTCCTCTAATACTTAGTTAGGAATTGAAAAGAAAGAGAAGAAAATCAAAACTAAAGACCATTTTTGATGATAGAGTAGAAGTAGTGTAAGAAGTCTTAACCAATTTATTTATGTCAATACCTATTGACTAATATCTGTAAAATAATCCCAACTTTAAAAAAGAGTCACTTTATCTTCTGGTGCTCTCACTCTTGAACACTAATAAATTATTAGACAACATACACAGTATATAAAAATGCTTTTTAACACTACTTTCCTCTTAAATTTGTGTTTTCTGTAAAAAAAGACAACATTTTTGTTATTTTTTTTTCTTAAAATTTAGTGAAACTTTTATTTCATTATAACTACTCTTTGAGTCTGTTTTGAGTAAAAAGTAAATTACTTTAAATGCTATAAATCTTTAATTCAAATAATACTTTGCATAAAATATTTGTATTATTAATAATATATTTGATTAAAACCTAAACATTTCTATCGTTTTTACTGTAAATGTTTTAAAATAAGAGGGGATGGGCTATAAAGTTGATATTATTTTCCCTTTGGAGCCCACTTTGAGTATACATTCATTGCTTTGGGATTTTAAAAAAGATGCCGACTTTGAAATCGATTTTTGAATTAAGCAGAGAGAGAGAGAGAGAGAGAGAGAGAGAGAGAGAGAATTTAAGATTATTTGTTGTTATGACTAATACCTCACTTGAGATTCAATTGAATACTTCATTAAAGCATAAATTATTACAAAAGCAAATATAAGAGTAAATCATTAGCTCTTCAGCTCTTCTTTGCCCTAAAAATGTTTTTATATCAGTCCTAATCAGGCATTCATTTCATTGATTCATAACTCAATCGAGTTTTCAGTTATTCAATGATTTTTGGGTAAAATGTCTAAAAAGTTTAGTTCAAAACAGATATGAATTGAATTATCAAAAAAGGTTTCTTCAAATACCTCTAAAGTTTAAAGTGATGTAAAATTTATATATATATTCTTTCCAATAAATAATTCAATATTAAAGTCAGTAAACATTGAAATATTTAACAGAAAGTTCTGAACCTTAAGAAACGATTCATTAATAAAATTGATTTTAAAATACATGAGATTTTAATGATAATCAAAACAGAAGTGTATTTATTGGGAAAATAAGCAAATATTAAATCTGTTTTATAAACAAAAAGTCATTTATTATTATATCGTTTTAGTGAATGCTTTTTCATATAAAAATGTTGTTTTAGTTTGAAATAAATGTCAAAAATCACTCTTAAATCCAACACTTTTTAGACCCTGAAACTAATGATCGGAAAATAAACCGGATTATAATTAATCGATTTTCTTGTGTTTGAAAATTAATTCAATAACACCAACAGATCTAAAGATTTTCGTCAAACCATTGAATGAAAATTAAAACTTTTAAATAAAAGTCAAAAAACTATTAAATATTTGAAAGTTTGACCAAAAAATCAATTTTCACTTAAAATAAACTCAATTTAAAATCATTTCTTACTTTTTAAGACACCTTTGAATCAGTTTCTGTTAAAAAATCATTTTTCAATCGTTAGTCAAAGAAATATTGTTTTAATTTTGAGAAAAACAGAAATAATTATTTCAATCATTAGTTTTGCCAAAAATATACTTTTATTTAATCTTCAAATTCTTGAACTGAACTGAACTTCAAATATAATAATTGTTAACTAATTCATCAAATTATATGTTTTAATGAATGATAACAAAACATCAGTAAATATTTCTCAGAAAAAATTTAACCATTAATCTGATGTCAGGGGTCGCCAAAAGGGATACATATTTTCACACCCTTTTTACAGCCAATAATTCAATGTCTTATAAGTTATAACTTTTCTTAAAAATTTTATATAAGAAAATATTTCCATAATTTAAACAATGTTTGACTAAAATTCACATATAATCCCCTTAAAATTACATAACCTTATAAGCTCTAATGACCCTGGTTATTTCCAAGGATGTGAATCATTTAAAAAACAGTCAATACAATAAATACGGTTAAGTAATGATAGAGTTATACATAAAAATAGATTTGTTTTCATTAAAACTTGCATTTATTATACGAAATATCAGTATTTCATTCATTACTACACAATTTGTTAACATTAAAAGTGATATAAAAGTAGATATCAATTGATATAATACTGAATTGAAAACACTTACCAATTGTTGATACATAAGAAGAGATCTATTTCTCATGTGATTGAAAAACAACACAACATTTATTAATCGTTTTCTTTAAACACCTTTAGTATAAATGGTGAACAAACTTGAGAATCAGAGGGAAGGGTAGAGAAAAAATAGGTCAGAAACCGATAACACAAATGTTAGGTTCGCTAAACTCTCATTCAAAACAAGATTTTATATTCAAAATAAACCAAAAGTAATAACAAATGAAAGCAAAAAGGATTTCACTCTTTTAGCAGTATTTTGATATCCCTTTACTTTTTTATATTCAATATTGAATTTGTATTACTATTTGTTACTCTCAACCCATTTCGACCCCATTTCCTCTATTAGAGGAACCGATTGAGAGAATTCCAGGAAAAAGAGTTAAAAAGCGAGAGAAAGAGGAAAACGAAACGAAAAAAGACATTTTCACTGTTGGTTTGGGTGACTATTGTATATACAGTGCAAAGAAACCCTTCCATTGCTTATATCTTTCTGTCATTTCACAAGAGTTTGACCTCATTTTTAAATCAGAGAAAATCTGTGCAAAAGTTTTGTTAACATTTCAACAGATTTTTGCTTCAAATGATTGTTTACTGCATTTTCAGTCATTTGAAGTGAAGTCTGTTTTAGCTGTACTTCAAAGGGTTCGCTATTTGACTGACCACTCAGTTCAGACACAGCACTGGTAGTCTTAAAGGTCAGCACAAAAACAAGACACGAAAACACATTATCGCATAAAACTTCTTCTGAAGGCTTTCAAAATGTAATTGTTTAGAGAAGTAGTCGTTAAAAGACAATAATAAAGACTAACATCTCATGAAAAATACAGTTTTCTCTCTGTTCTCAGTGTTCTCAGTGTTCTCTACGTTCCCTGTGTTCCCAGTGATTGACTCTTTTGTTTTGTGTCTAATGTTTTATATATTCAGTCATTTCTATTGTCTTTTCTGTTGATTACTGTCTGAATAGTTAACAAAAATAATAATCATTTTGTATAACATCTCAAATGATTTGATGTTCATGTAAAGTGCAGTAAAAAATTGTATTCAAAAAGAAGTTTAGTTTAAAAATAAAGTTCAGAAATGTTTTGAAATTTTATATATTTTTAAATCAAATACCGATTCATCAAAACCTAAACAAACTTTTCGTTCACTTGTAGTCCAAACTCAACATAAAGTCAATCATTCATTGAAAAGTTGGGGAAATGTTGTCTAATGTTTCAAAATATAAAACAAAAATATAGTAAAATTGATATCAAAACAATAGTAACTGTAATTCAAGAGCACCTAAACGTTAAAACATAGTTTAGTTGTGATGTGAAGGCCGTGAGAGACGGGCAGACACTTCATAAGTCATAAAAGTGAGGGAAAGGGTGAAGGTCTCATTGGAATTGCCTGAAGTGGTAGACAGTCTGAGCACTCAATAGTCCCGTTAACCCTCTCGAACCAAAATACTTCCGTAAACACAAAGCACAGGCATTTGTATAGAGCTCTAAGAAGTGGTACATATTTTTGTAGTCCCCATATATGTCGACCCCTTCTCTCCTTTAGGGCCGATAACCACTTTGTTATTATCGTACACTTGACTACACGTCTTGCATATACAGTGTATATACAGCACCGTCTGATCTATGGCCCAGCCCTGTCTGGAGGACAGGAAAACGAGGAAAGGGGTGAGAATGCAGTAGAGTGTGTGCTGTACAGTACAGCCCAATGTTATTATTATGAATACTTCAGTTATTGAAGTATTGATAATATTTCTGCGCTTTCGGCCAAACATTGTCAGACGAGACGACAAACAATTCTCAGACGAAACCTGTATTTCAGTCTAAGAAATGGTTTTCACAATAAATAATTCAATCGTTTTTATGTTATATTAACTTATATTACGTCTGCTTCTCGTTATTTGGCAATAATTTTCAGTAATATTGGTCTCAAATCTGATTTCGCTTTTTATTTATGGAAACCTTTTGGTTATTATTTATCAGTAATTATGTAATAAATCTTCAGATCCTTCAGTGATCTATCAAATCGTATATCATTTCGCAAATTATCTCTGATTTTGAAAAATCAAATAATAATAAAAGTAAAAAAAGTTTTTCTCTTCAATAGTTTGAGAAACTTTTGACGGATTTTATGATGAAATGTGTTTTAATATGGATTAAAATCATTCAAATTCAATGCTATTATAAAATATTTAAACGTTTATTAGATTTGTTCACAATTTTGAGATTCCTATCTCTCAGAGGAAGGTTTGCTTTTTCTCTGCAATTATCTCTTTATTATATATTTTTTAGTGAATTTCATGTTTTTTCAATACAAAACTGAAAAACAAATTATAAGTTTGTGCCAAAAGACTGCACAAAATAAGGACTGAAAGAGTGAGGCACTGATAGCATAAAACTGTATTACTGTTATCGGTTGAGTCCTTGGCCTCTAAAAACATGTGAACGGGTTTTAAAAGAAAATAAAAAGTGTTTGAAGGCTGGGAAACACCCTTTGAATACATGCAGACATCAGAGACAGGCTTTTGATCTCAAAGTTTTGTGAACTCCAACAGCACTCTAGTATTAAATGGGGTTAAGGTTTGCATTGAAATTGAGTTAAAATGTGTGTTAGTGTGCAATGAAATGTTGAAAGTATAGCAAAAATGACATCAAATATAATAAACACTTTAATTATTTTCAAATCTATTCACTGTTTGCGTGTCTTTCACTGCGTTTGGCTTTTATTAAATAAAAGCTTACTTTAAATTACACTAAAAGGATATGAATCCGACTCTACCTTTAAAAAATGTAAAAATTAATCTAACCTTGGAGTGAGAGGTCCAACAAAACAATCTCCCTCTCCCTCTCTCAATCTCTCCCCTAAAGTGAACGTCTATTCAATTAAAGTTTATTTTCATTTATTAATAATTGAAAAATACTTTAATTTTCTACCTCTTTGTGCATCCATTTGATGGCAAACATTAAAATCAATTTTAATTTCATCAAAACCTGACTTTCATTTAAAGTATAAATTTCTCTCATTTTGTACATTCAGTGTAAAAATACTCTCTCTTTGAGCTAAAAAACTGAAAATAATTACAATAAGAGAAGAATTAAAATGAATTTTATGTTTGAAATGGATTCGAGAGAAGACTTTCAAAGGGATATGAATTTGAGGGGAATTTTTGTGTGAGATATACACACAGACAATCGACTCCAGCACTGGTAGTAGAGGACATGGAGATTGAGGGGGAATCAGAAGGAAATTATGCTAATTATTTGCCTTCACTTCTCCGCTATAATGAAAGTTTTGGACGCAATGAAAGTTTGGCTCAATTTTAGAGTTATTCAGATTTTTTGATGAGAAGAATCATTTGATGAGTATTAGAGTGACTGAACACTGGAGTATACATTCAATGTGTGGGTTAGGGCTATAGACAGGGGTAGGTGTGGAGGGGAGGCAGTGCACCATCAGTGCCGATACCTTTCGGTGAGAATACTGTATAAAACAGTTGTTATGTTATATAAATCCCAATCCATTCGGAGTCACATTTGAGTGCAAACAGAATTGAATTAATTTTTTTAGTTTACAATAAGTTATGAGAAAAACGACTGCAAAACAACTTTTAATATATTTTTGAACTAAAGTATGCAAAACATGGTATTCTTTGGTTCAAATTATTATTGGTTTGAAAACACCATTTATTTTATATAACATTTTTGGTCAGAATATTAATGAAGACTTTAAATATAAGCAAAAGAGAGGGTATGCGAAGTATGAGTGCTATGAGAGAGAGAGAGGGTATCAAATATTTTTGATAAATGTCTCACAATTTATCTTTTCTTATGATTAATTCCAACCAAAGAATCACAAATGATATGCAGGGTCTCTGGTTTTAAGGGGCAAACATGTGTAGAATTGATTCACTGATATTATTGGCGGCTCAGGGTCTAAAAATGAATAAATTAATTGAAGATTCATGGTTTATCCTGTTTAAAATAAATTGAACACAAAATTGTTAGTAATTTCGTAACAATTGATGAAAATATCTGATCCCTCACTGAATGTCCATCACATGAACGCAAAGACATTTTAATAATTAACTAATTTTTCATATATGAGTGCAAAGGCTTTCCCGAAATGATTGGATCGTAATTATAAACCTGTAGTCAAGTATTGAGAGCCTCGGGAGGAATGGCTTAAACATTTGATTGCGAAAGAGTGATATAATACCACTGTTTTGGCAAAAGATATGTTAAGAAAAATGGTATTCATTTGAAGAAAGAATTTCAGTTTAAGGAAGAGGTTGTGAGAAAAGGGCCGCAAATACTACACAAATATATTTATAGATAGTCAGAGAAAGTGCTAAAAACATAACAAAAAATACGTTAATTCAGTGAAACTTTTATTTTGTTTTTTCGGCATATGTTTAATGTAATAATCAGAACATGTGCTCAAATGAGCGGTTCTTTGCGCCCCTTAAGAGAGATACTGAAAATAAAGCACAAAAACATTGGGTCTAAACAACAAATGAGCGAATGTTTGGCATATTTAGTGTTTTTGCAGTTATATAAGTGTTGCCCAATTGGTAATCGGGTGGATGTAAGGGGTCTGAGGGGTTGCAGGGGTTGTAAATATGCACATTGCGACTGAAAATTTGGCGGTCATTGACCTCATAGGAAAAACAGCCGCTATTTTATAAGCTTTTATATAAAGCCAACAATTTTTTACATAACACTCACTAAAGTACTACAGAATAGACACTATTTCTCTTGTTTTCATATTTTTATTCATAACGGGAACCGATTTGTGTGAAAATAATAGTAAAGTTTGAAATGTGTTTAATATTTTTTATTGCAAATTCTTAGCCCAGCCCTCAGACAGGGTATTAAAGTCAACACAAAATATTAGTATATTATTAGTCGACTATTTATGTGATACATAACTATATGTAAGAAAAAGAGATCGGAATTTATAAGTAAATAAAAATTAAGGTTTTATTTGTTTAAACACTTCAATAGATGAGTGAAAATTGCTTTTTGAATGAATTAGACCTCAAAAGTATAATTCAATCTTAAATACCAGACAACACAACACAATAGGGAAGGTTTGTCTATATTTGACAAGAAGTGGCACATTAGGTCGCTAAAGGCCGGGCAGGTCTAACAGCAGCACAGGTCCAACTCAACGGTAGACTAGAGTTGTAAACAAGTGTTGCCTCAAAGAAGAAATACATAAAAAAAATATTTGAAGGATTTTTAGGGGTTTATATATTATGTATTGAAAAAACGATGAGAAGATTGAAGTAAACAACTGTTCCATCAAATGATAGGAACCCCTCAATGACTGTACTATTTGTGGTGTTTAGAGCTTCTCTCTCT